>OMNN01096597.1:3176-39999 GCA_900302755.1 Chromis chromis
CCACTTGTGGACGTCGGGCCCTCATACCACCCTCATGGAGTCTGTTTCTGACAGTTTGAGCAGAAACATGCACATTAGTGGCCTGCTGGAGGTCATTTTGCAGGGCTCTGGCAGTACTCCTGTTCCTCCTTGCACAAAGGAGGAGGTAGTGGTCCTGCTGCCCTCCTACGGCCCCCTTCACGTCTCCTGGTGTACTGGCCTGTCTCCTGGTATCTCCTCCATGCTCTGAACACTGTGCTGACAGACACAACAAACCTTCTTGCCACAGCTCGCATTGATGTGCCATCCTGGATGAGCTGCACTACCTGAGCAACTTCTGTGGGTTGTAGACACCGCCTCATGCTACCTCTAGGGGTGAGAGCACTGACAAAATGCAAAAGTGACCAAAACATCAGCCAGAAAGGATGAGAACAGAGAAATGGTCTGTGGTCACCACCTCCAGAACCAATCCTTTATAGGGGTTGTCTTGCTAATTGCCTCTCATTTCCACCTGTTGTCTGTGCCATTTTCACAACAGCAGGTGAAATTGATTCAGTGTTGCTTCCTAACTGGAAAGGTTGATTTCACAGAAGTGCGATTGACTTGGAGTTTCATTGTGTTGTTTAAGTGTTCCCTTTATTTTTTGAGCAGTGTGATAAATGACATGATTTGCGGTTTTTGTTAGCTTTTCTCTCAGTACCTTCTCGTTCCCGTCGACTTCTTTTGGTCGGGTTTCCTCCTCTCCCTCTCCATCCGTTAAGACCGTATCTTCATCCATGTCAGACATTGTGGTCTGTTATTCTTGTGTTGTGACCGTAAATAGTACAGGTTTGCCAAAAGGTGAACGACCAGTTGAAATGAAATGGCCTTTTATAAGAACTGACTACGCTAGCTAACACTGAGTAGTAACTTTAAGTGACTGCAGGCTAACAAGTACCTGTAGCTAGCTAACCTGTAGCTGTTCCGTTGAGCGTTATAACTTTTTTAAAAACATTATCAATGCATTCAAACATACCCAAGTTTAAGAAGGACCGTTAATTTTCCTAGTAATATTAGTAAGAGGAAGTTAGGTTATCTTTAATTAGAATAATTAACGCTAACTGATGTTAATGTCTGACGGTCCTCAGGAGCTAACAGGTGTGTTGCTGTTACCATGGTAAGCATAGAGCCACAACACGAGCACCGCTGTGTCAAAATAAAATCCAGGAACAAACTAATGTACTTTCTGCAGATCAAGATGTTGCATTAGAGACCTCATGTCGACAGTTACACGATATTCCTCTTTTTTGTGTATGTGCAAAAATACAGCTTTGGAAATTTCAAGTTAAAATGTTGAAATATCAGCTACTGTTTACTGGTCTCACAACAACGCATCAGTCGATATTGATGAAAATGTGTTATTTTGAATTATTTTACATTAGCTTGATGGTTCACATTCACATTAATGAACAAACACAGAAATAAAAAATAGCTTCCTCCAAAGTACATATTACATTGTGAATTCATACCTGCTATATGATAAACTGAGACACTTTCGCCTAAGCACTAGTGTTAGTGTGACCATGCCCAGTTCATGAGGCC
Source organism: Chromis chromis (assembly GCA_900302755.1). Lineage (NCBI taxonomy): Eukaryota > Metazoa > Chordata > Actinopteri > Pomacentridae > Chromis > Chromis chromis. Next base: position 4,737 of record OMNN01096597.1, read on the forward strand.
ACAGTCTCTTATCTCCCACTGTTGTATAAAAGTGCTCATTCTAAAATGTACACACAGTTCATGCCCAGATCAGTCATTCACTGAATGACAAGGCATATAGCATTAAATAAAAAAAAATCTATGGTGCATAGACAGTAATATTAGAAAATCCCATTTGCTGACAAAAGGATCTGTACTGATCTTCCATTTTAACAGCAAATGTTTCCCAACCACATAAATTTTGTTTGTCACACACAAGCTCTGTGAGAACTCAAAACTGCATCATTCCGGAAGCAAGCAAAAAGGTGCAATCTGTGCAATATCCTGACATCTACTGCTACAGGATCAGTTCATAAGATTATTACCACTGAGTATTACCATTGTTGAGGTAATTCTAATGTCAAACCAAAATAAAGAGGTTTTGATATAGATATCTATAATGTTAATGGTGAAGTGTTGCGTGCTGGGTCTGTCTTTGTCCTTCCGGGGTCAGGAAGTTCAAGGGGCGAGGTGTCATTCCACTTGCATATTGCGCAATAGAAGTCCCCTTTTTACACCTCCCTGCAGCATCCTGGCACCGAGGCTAGTACCTGTGATTCCATCACTAAAGAGAAAGAAAATAAAACAATGTTGAGCAGACACACAAACCTCTAAGTCGATAAAGTCAAACACACTGTAGGCGGCAAGAATATGAGCAGCGTTGTATGAAGTAAGCAACAAGTCCTAAAAAACCATCAATTACAAACAAAAACATCTTCATCCATAGATGTAGTTAGAGTAAAGGAAAAAACATACTGAACCACAGAAAACCACTATACATTGTTCCTCAACAAACTATAAACCTGAAGAAGCTCTAAAACATCAAAATGAAGGCTCTGTTTGGGACATTACTGCTGCTTACATGGGGCTAAACTTTCTTCTCTTAGGATCAGGAGGTTCAGGTCCATCTGATAGTCTCTGCGACAAAAACAACAAGGCAACAATGAAAAAATACGAATTGCACTCAGTCATTAATAAACATAACTACATAACGTAATGTTGTCCAACTCAGACACGAAAGCTTGACCAACCTCTTTGCCTGCAGCTTCCTGCTGAGTTCTTCTCTGCTCCAAGTTTTGCTGAGTGCACAGATAAAGAAGGGAAAGTTACGACAGATTACAAGAAGAATGTCATTAAACTGGATTTATAGCTGCCATTTTGTTTTACGATCCTGCGTACACAAGGCTTTCATGCAAAAGTGAGTCAAGCTACTATCATGGAACCACCTTCTATATAAAGCTTGAATAGATGAATGAGAGAATGAATTCAATTCTGGAGTCTTATTACTGAATAGGAGACTACCACAATTGCTGTGTTCATGTTCATTCAATCACACCGAACGACGATCACTGTGAGCAAGTTTGCAATTTAAGTGTTAAGTAGATGTTTGTTTTTTTACTTTTTTACTGGAAAGGAGACGACTGGGGTGTCTTTTCTTGACTTCCTTAATGTTGTCTTCTGTCAACAAATTCAACCAGTCCTTGAAATGTGTATGAAAAATCTCAAACAACCAATCACAATTCTTGCAGTCCCCATATGGTTCCTCCACCAGTGGTTACATTTTTGATGAGGCCAATTGCAGCTACTCCACAGCCTGAGAAAATGCCTCTGATCCTGCACATGTATCTGCCATAGGTGGGGTGTTTAGCCGTAACAGAGAAGCTTTGCTCCTTATCAATCATTTATCAAGTGTGCATGATGGTATAAAATTAGAGTTAAACCACCTTATGTAGTTCAGAGAGCTGCTGGTGTCGGATGAGGGCCTCCTTGCTTGGGAACTGCCGCCTACAAAGCAGACAGGCCAGTTTAACCCAGTCTGTCATTCTCCCTTCCTTCTCATCTTTCTCTCCACCTTCTTCTTCACTGTCAGTTTCTCCACTGTAGGCTGGGACCAGACCCTGCTGTAGAGGAGGCGATTGCTACAGAGGAAAACACAAAATCAGGAAGTGACAACATCTACATTTCTAACCACTAGAATAAAAAGATACGGAAGCTATGAGGAAACTAAACCAAAACAGTTGTCACATTAAGTATGTGGTCATGTCCTTACTTCTGCACTTTGTCGGATCTGGTCCAGAAAAATCTGAGGCCGTTCAGACAGTGCCCCCTGCAGGACAGAAAAGGAAACTCTGTGAGATTACCAAGTCAGGTAATAGACTGAAGCCCCAATGTTGTTGGAGAGTCTCTAGACTTGTGATGATTCCCTAATGTAGGGAAGGTACACAGATTTATACAGCCAGATATGTTTTTCTGTTTTAGGGTCACACACCTTTTTCTCCAGAACAGCATAGCCTGCATCAGCACTTGCAGATTCTCGGTGGTCATCTAGGCGACTGTGGCCAGGTGCCCGAGTAAACCCAGGGGGAAGTGCTGTAGAACCGACGGCAGGGGATGAAGAGAGAGAACGCATGTTCTCCTTTTGTCTGTTAAGACTCTTAGCCCAGCGCTCCATATCTTTGGCAATCTATTAATATAAACCCCAAGAGATACATATTAGCCAGTTAAAAAGGACTCAGAGGAACTGTTAAATGTCAAATTGAAAGAATGGCAAAATACCAACACATGAATTCCAATTCAGTAGCTCTGCAATAAATACTACCTTTGTGAAGTAACCTTACTTTTGACCATAGTTTGTTACATTTTATGTGAGTTTAATTCTACTTTAAGGTATTTTTGTTATTCTATCCATTAACGGAGATATTAAATCACACATTGAGAAATGTAAAATCAGTTTGTTGGCCTTCCTTTACATAGTTGTATAAATATCAAATAAGAAAAGTAAACAAAACGGCAAAAATAAAGAAGCTTTATGACCGAGTTTAAGTTAAATTCCTTCTGTCAATTTAATTTTCTGTGTTAATCTGTCAGTACTTTAAATTGTATAGAGTATGTAGAGTACCTGTTGAGCAGTTTTATTCTTGGGTTTATCTTTTTTCTCCTTGCTACCAGGGGTAGCAAACGGTGAGTCTGAAGGGGCTGTGCCATCACTTGTAGGAGCCCCTTCAGTGTTTGACTGGCTGGCAGCAGGAATGTAGGTCTGTTTCTCTCCATCCCAATACATGTACTGTTGAGTGTGAGGGTTGTAGTAATACTGCAAAGCAAACGGACACATTAAGCCAGACAGAAAGGCTGAGAAAGAGGTCACGCACACAACGTCCTTGAAAAGTGCTGGCTTAATATTTAGATTTCTGTACATTCATCATGGACTCTGTACCTGGGAAGTCGGATCATAGTAGAGTCCTGTGAATGGGTCGTAATAGTAGCCAGAGCTTTCGTCATATTGGTATGTGGACACGTCTGGTAGAGCTGCAAAAACACACAATATTAACCTTGGGGCCTGGGGTCCAATCTGAAAATCTTTAACTGATCACAAAGGGTTAGCTGGGCATTTAATCAGCAGCATCAAACTCATAGTACTTCAAATGACATCAATTAGAAATCATTATTAAAGATGTGAATTCCCCAGAGAAGAAACTAAATGCACACAGCCTTACGATATTGCTGGAGCTCATGTTCAGTGCCTGGGGTCGCAGGTTGGCTGGGAGCTGCTGGTTGTGGTTTTCCTACTATCTCAACCTGTGAAGAAACAGACCTCTTACAAACAAAAAAAGAAGATAGATAGATAGAAGAAGAAAAAGGAAAAGCCAAGAGTGATGTTTTACCTGTGTGGCTGGTGTGGTGGCAGCTGTGGTGATGAGAGCAGTTTGTGTATGAGTGAGAGGCTGCTGCACAACTGCTGATCCAGATTTCACAGTCTCAGATGAAATGGCAGCTGCAAGTGAGAAAGTGCACACAAACAGGTGGCTTAAGAGAAAGTTCAATGCAACTGTGTACAACAATGTAGAGCATATGGTTATTGTACTTTCCAAACTTATAAAACACGTCACACCAACCTGGGGCTGCTCCTCCTGTGTATGCCCCATTGAGGGCTGCTCCTGCTGTCGGCAAGGCAACAACCCTGCTATCTGCCTGGACCTTGAAAGCTGTGCCGTCTGGGCCAGTGTAACCATGACCCTCCTGACTGTATGTTACTGCTGCCCCCTGCTGATAAACTGCTGTATCTATGCTCTGGCTTCCACCTGAGCCATTCTGAGTGGTCTGAGAATGAAAAAGATTTTTTTTTTTAAATAGGCAAAAACCCAAAACACAAGAATACAGTAATGAGCACACAATTTGAAATGAAAGGATTTGTTGTCTTTGCTGTGATAAGTCACAAGTCAGACAGGTTACCTGTGTGACAGCCCACTGTGCAGCAGCGATAGCTGTGCTGGCCACTGTAGCAGCACTCACTCTGCTACCATCCGACACAAACACATCACTAACACAGAGAAAACGGACAGAAAAGCTTTCAGTGATCTTAGTTTTATTTTTTGCTGCTGTTACCCACATTTCACCAGCTTATTTTTAACTTTATTTTTACACTAATCATGTTTTTTAGGTAATCTTCTCACAAGCTATTTCTGATACACTTTAATATCATGACCAAATTGGGTTTTAATGTGACATGGTGTAATTTTATGTCACTACATTATTTACTGTGCAATAGTGATAATGTGCAACATGCTTTTGTTTGTTTTGCAGTCAAGTTTGGGTGTATCGGTGATTACCGTTTGGAGCCTTTGGCAAACTCCACTACAATAGCCTTCCCATCAATAGAGAGAGCTGGCTGGAGAGCCTGCAAGATCTGAAGCAGCTGAGATGCCTCCTATTGATAAAACATAAAGAGACCTTCGAGTTAAGTGGGGGTGGATGTATGTTACAGATAAAGCTCATTTCAAAAATCACACACAGTACACAAAAATGTTTTGTTTTGTTTTTTGCTAATGGATCAATCTAATCTAAATATAACTTAAGTTAGATATAAGTCAGTTAAACAAATACATGTATCCAGCACTTATGAATGTGTGTCATCAAGTGTCTCACCACTATTGTAGAGAGCTGTAAAAAGGCAAAGCCCCTGTTGAGGTGTGTGTGTTTGTCCTTGATTAGGCGAACATTGGAATGAGAGAGAGTAGCAAATGGCGCCAAGGCAGACAAAATGGCTTCCACTGAAGTATGTGGGCCGAGGTTCCTAAGTATCAGAGCTGTTGAAGAAGCGCATGAGAGAAAATTATATTCTCAAACATAAGATGAAACAATTTGTGAAACCAAGTATCCCATGATGCCCGCTACTGGATAGCAAACTATAGCTTGGTATTCCCACACCATTTCAAAGCATGCCATAAATCATTTTAAAATTACTTTCAAAATCTACACATAAATCTGTTCTTTAATAGAATTTAATAAATTATAAACATAAAGTAGTTTCACAAAAATGGTAGGTCTTCCATCCAAGATCTTACAAGAAAAGATTGCTGTTGTGAGGTCTAGACATGGACTTACTGTCATTGGCAACATCTGCCTGCTGTGTAGCTTGCCCTGGGGGGACACTAGGACCAGAAGAGTGGTAGGGTGCTGGCAAGGGAAGTAAGCCTTGGGCTCCCTCCTTTTGAAGACCAATAGGCAAATCCCTCTGCAACAGGGGCAACTTCAGCTCAGCCTCTGTGGAAGACAACATGCAATTTGTATGATACTACTGTATGATAAGCAAGAGCTTTGTCTGGTGAAAGAAAGAATAGTTGAGTGATATTTATAGTAGTTTGGATTACCTGATTTAGGCACATTGCATTTGAAGCACTTCTCTCTCCTTTTAAAGTTTTGTACGCCACACTGTTGAAATGTTACATAAGGTGTTAGAAGACTTCATCAATGAGCCGCTACAGTGATAGATATAGATGCATATCATTTCAGAATTTATGTCATGCAGTTTAAATGCATACAACCTTGTTGCAGAGCCAGTCCTCATTGGCACGGGGTTTAGGGTCGCTGTAGTGCATCGACACTCTCTGTCCCAGAATCATCAGCACTCCCTGAAGGAAAAAGAAAGAGAGGGAGGAAGAACAAAGAATGATTATCAGTGATAATTAGGCCACACATGCCATAGAAAGGCCTCATCTCACAAGAGATGAGAGAGAATTAAAGGGACAAGAGGGAGAGAGGGAAACAGAGAGAGAGAAAGAGAGAACAACTGAAGTTGAAAGAAAGAGGTCAGAGAACTGCAACCTTCAGCTTTAGGAAATTCGGACGGACTGAGATGGTGTATATGTAGTTTGTGGGTGTCGTTATAAAAGACACAATGTGTTTTGGTCAATTGAGTCATCCCTCCCCCCTTAAGGGGAAACCTTTTCACAGTTTTCCACACATCCAATCCCAGTGTCACCACCTTCGCCCCCCAAAGAGACAATAGCTCCATCCTAAAGATGTAATAGTGACAGATGACCCAGATATGAAAAGTTCAAAAACAAGAACATGATACTGGTTCTGATTCAACATACAATAGCCCATGTGAGAAATTATATTCACACCGTCATACTATCCCAGGGGTGGTACTGTAAACTAAGGAAAGAGACTGAGACAAGTCACTGAAGAAAGGATTCATTGGACAAATGATGAGCAAATGTGACTGGGAGGGTCCATTTATGAAAATTATGTAGTTGGGCCTTGGACAGACTGATGTCAGCAGGATGTAACGTGAATTTGCCTGTTTGTGGAATTGTGTACATTTAGAGAGAAAAGATGCAATTTCCCTCAAAGTATGAAGTCCAACCTCTCACAGGGACAATTATTATTTTTCTGTTCGTGTATCAAAATTACCCTGGAATGCACCATGTTCACATGACAGCATGACGTGACTGTACATGAAACTAACTCATGTGTCCCATTGAAATAATTTATATATGTGTATTTGTGTCTGTGTAGGGGAGAGTGACCTGGTTGGTCTCCATCCAGCGGGTGGCCTCCTGTATGAGATTAAACTCGACGAAGGCGAATCCTCGGCTCTGACCTGGACACCGCCCAGCGCCATGGCAACCGAACAACAACAACAACAACATAACAACAACGCAGTGAGGGGTTAGTGCTTCATGTACAGAGGAGAGAGAGACCCTGTATCAGCACTAATAAAATATATCATTGCTTCCTCTCTCCCTTGAAAATAGCACACTTGACAGTCTGTTGGAGAGCCACTGTCAAATTCTCTGCAAGGGTGGGAGGACGCAATGTCAAGTAACTCAACAGGGTCAAGGAAAGAGGGAGAGAGAGAGACAGAGGGAATCCTACCCACTCATCAGTTTGAGTCTGAGCTCTTTGGTTTTGAATGAAGAAGCACCCAGGCACCAACAGAACTGACAGACACACACAGACACACAAGCACACACACAAAACATCACTGCTACTGAGAGTCAGAGGGCAGTCTGAACAATGTAGCACTGTTGTGGATTGTTTCATCTTGAAGGCTCCATATCCTGTCCATGCATTACTATAACGACTGATAACACATTTTACAACACATTTAGGTTTATAACTATTTTCAAAACAACAATGCATATGCCCACTGAATGTAATTACAAAAGGTCACATTTAAATATGTATAACTACAGTTATTTGTCTTAAAAACAGACAAACAGTGATGTGGGAGTAGGAGAGACAGAGCAGTGTAAGGGAGTGTAAGTGTGCCAGTATCACAATGGCACACCTTACAGACAACCAGTGAGTTAGCAAAGTGGGAGGCCAGTGAGACAATGACCTTAATGGAAAACCTTTAGAAAAAACAAGCTCTTCTGGGTGGTATGGATGTAGCTAGCTCCGAGGTAGCTGCAACACTTATATCTTGCCACACACACACTCACACTCAAAATGCCTAGAATAACAAAATCAAACTAATTTTGCTTACAATGCTTATATATATTTTGGCAATGTTAGTATGTAAACAATGTTCATTTACTCATACACACCCCGCTTCAAGATGGATGGGACAAAATCGTGAAAGGGTAAAGACAATAAGAGAGCCAAGATGAAAAGGAAAATTAAAGCTATGAAGTGAAAACCTTCAGACTTTGTCTAGATGCATGCATTCTTACATAAACGACATATATAGATAGGGCTCTGCTTTGAAGCGTGCATCGATGTTTTGCTGCCCTATGAGCACTAGCAAGATTACAGATACCAGCAGATCAAAGTATCAAAGCAGAAAATCTAAGCAAAAGCCTGCTCTGTATACGGGTATATAAATAGAAACGTGTGCTTTGCATCAGCTATCTGCCCCGCTGAGAGAGTACGGCAAAAGACAGTCACAGTAAAAGTGAAGGAAAAGCATAGGGAATACTCTTATTGATAAGACAGAGAAGACCGAGCAGACAAGGGGAAGTTGCCTGAAAGAGCAATGAAAATGAAAGAGCTGGTAGTGGATGAGACTGACAAAAAGAGGAAGAGGAAAGAACAGAAAAAGATGGGGCAACGGACAAGTTCTCACCTGAAGATTTGTTCCTCATAAGGCGAACCTCTCTTGGCTGGATCTCCTGCTCCTGAAGCTGTGCCCGAATCTATGGACAGAGGAGTATTATTATTTAAAACCTATTAACAACAGGACCTATGCCTCATCAGGCCACTGTTAACACAAAAGGCACCTCATTGGCGGTGGCACTGGGTGGCAGCATGCGAAGCATTATGATGTTGCTGGGCCTCTGGTTATGGTCTAGATCTGCACGGTAGTCCTGGTCCCTCTGATCCAACTCCTCAAGGGGCGGGTCTGGGCCTGGATTTCCACATCCATGCTCTTCTGCCCTTGCTGGGAATGTCTGCATGCATAAGCCACAAATTAACAAATGATACCAATACAAAAATGTAACCGTTTTTGCAGTAGCTCTATAAATTGGATCGATCTATGGTGACTTACTCTCCTCTTCCCCGCCCCACGAGAAAACCTGTCCTCCTCTCTCTGTCTTCCCGTGTTAAAGTCCATCTGGTCTGAATGGTTACCAGTACGTGCCCAGTTGCCCTCTCTGCTCCCAGGCAGCTGCGTGCTGTTCTCGGGAAAGCCTCTTCCACCTTTCCCTCGACCCCTTTCCTGCAGGCCAGTCTGTAACTGCTCAAATTCCCGCCTGGATCCCTCTTCCTCTCTCTGGAGCCCCATGGGATGGGCCAGATCAGGCTGCGATTGAGAGCAAAGTGACCACAGAAGCCCTTTGCCCTCACGCCCAATGTCCCCTCTACCATCTCCTCTCTGGTGAAACCCTGGGCGATCTTGGAGGCAACCTGGTGAGAAGTCATGGACACCCAGTGATTGCTCATCATGGCCATACGGTCGGTCGCCCTCCACTCTCACATCGTATCCTGCACCTGCCTCTTCATCCTCTTGGCCATAGCCTCGATAGTCCATATCCCGAAAGTTGTGATCATTGTGAGTGTTGCCATAGCGACCTATGCGATCACCTCGCCCACCCCTGCTGATCATGAAACACTATATGAGACACTGCTTTGGCAAATCAAGATGGGGAAAGGTATGAAAATGAACATTTAGCTCACCTTCGCTCAAAGTCCATGCCGATCCACTGACTCTGCTCCTCGTCTCTGTCCTTTTTCTGTTGGGTTATGGGAATAGATAACAAAGTAGATGCTTTTAGATGAAAAATAATTACAATGCACTGCCCACACTGATTGAACACACACTTTGTTGTTGAACCAAACCCTATAATGAACTACTTTACTGAGAGAAGAGCCCAAGAGGGCTACTGGAATTCATTGCAGTGATGCACAAAGTGAGCATACCCCAGGTTAGCTGCATATTATATTTCTACACAATGCACACACTTCTCCAACTTTGAATTGACTTCTGTCCCTGCTATACAACCTGCTAACCTGAAGCAACAAATAAACAAACATTAGCACAGCCCTGCATCGCTAATAAGGATTAGATTGTGTGTGCGCAATGCACAAGCACAGCCTTACTACCGAAAAAGGAGTATTCAACAATGACGTGTGGCGGTCATCTCTGTTAGCGGCCAAGCTAACTATTTTAGCCTGAGGTTCCCTAGCTAGTCCGAGGATATACGCGGTCGCCGGACGGATGTCAATCGTCACAAACACAAAGTGCAGTCATATGTGAAAGTGGAGAAACACTTACCAGCACCACATGTAACCAAAAGTCGTTCTTTTAATGTCACGTTAAAGGCCAGGTGAGAGGGGTGTTTTATTTTCAGGGGAACCAAGTGTAAAATGGCCACAGCAAGACATTTCAGGGGGGGCGGGACCAAGATCCGAAACTCGTGTTTGATTGGCTGCTGGAGAGCGAACGCAACATAGTCGACGATGATTGGACGACACAAACAGGTCAACCCAAAACTTGTAGCCCAGAGTGATAAACTGGGAGAACCTGCAGGACGTTATTTCATACACTGATATGTTCTGTTGGATATGAAATAATAGAATCACATTGTTTTTCTTTTACAGGAGTGTTTTATTTGGGGAAAAAGTAAATTAATGCCAAAAATATAGGGGGAATTGTAATTATTAATGAATGGATGCATCAAAGAACACAGAAATACCTTACAACAGAAAACCCTACTACCAGCTTTATTTGGGAAAAAATCCAGAAATCCCCATATATCACAGTACAAAAAAAGGAAAAAAAATAACTGCTCTAGCAGCCCACCCCCAAAAACCTTCTAGCACTGCACCCCAACCTTGACCTTCTATTAATTAAATGAGACAATACAACGGTTACAATTTATCATTTAGCTGATCATAACAGCAGGATTAAGTAAAATGATTAAAATATACTAAGAAAATTAGAGACATCAACAATAAAAAGTTATATAGTACAATAATGACAATATCATTAAAGGGGAGTTGGGGGGAGTGGAGTAAAAGGCAAACTTGAAATACACATCATTAACATGTCCTTACAAGGCCTTGTAAGACATACAGTACATAATGGACATTATAGTAATAAGATAAGCCTATCATCTATATGAAAGAATATTCAACTTATCAACTACACCACTCATGATTTGACCCACTGATTAACACAATCAAATCAATATCTGGTATACACAAAAAAAGGTCCTAAAAACTCATATGTTTAACCTGATTGTGCCTCTGGCTATAGTACAATGTCTTCCAGTAAAGTGAAGGTTTCTATGTCACTCTGAGTAGCTGTTAATTCCATTACCCGCCTGAGCCATGAAATGTGGCCATCAGGGGTAACTTTGGCATGGAAACAAGGGTTAGGTCAGTGACGCAGAAGGCCTTTCCATGCATACAGTACATAGACACATATGTTAATACACAACCACACAAATATACACACATTCACTGCATGCAGAGCTGCACTGGAGAAAACAAACTACCATACAGTTGCATACACGCACTCTAAAGTACAGGTAAGTAATTCAGTATGGGAAAATATTTCATACAATCTAGTTTAGGCATACCCCTGCATAGCGCCTGAGTCAAAAAATGGGCCTGAAGGAGCCAAGCCAGTGACAGGGAGAAAGCATTCACAAACGTGAGGTGTGGACACTACAAATGACAAATAATACCCTAATTAAGTTATGAATCCCGACCCGTCAACTTACTTTTCTTGACCACTGCTCTCAAGGCACTACATGTAGGCGATACTGTGTAAGATCCACTTAGATGTGGTCTTAATTCAAACCTATGCTATATTTACGTCTTTTTCCTCTCTTATGTTACCATTGTCTTTGGCCTGGTAAGGACCTTTTTTTCGCTTCGTTTCCATCATGGCACATTTCAACCTCTGTTTACATCTACTCAACTTCAAATCACCCCCCCACCCACCACCACCGCCTGAAATAAGAATCTCTCGATCTGAAAAAATGTTGATAGATGCAAGCAAAATGGCACACAACCTAATCTACAGATCAAGAACCAAGGTGTAGAAGCCTATCAAATCATTTCAGATGAGCTTTACTTTGCTGAGGGTATATGGGTGATCAGAAATTGAGCATCCGCATAACTTTTCGGCCCCACCCACCCTAATAGTTTCCCCTATGTCAAATTTCAATGGAAGCTGCCCTCTCCATCTGTGCTTGAGGACAGCCCCCTCTTCTCCCAGAGCCTATAACAGAAGGCAGGTGGACTTCTTGCCACGTTTCTTGGCCTGCAATGCTGCCCTAGTTGCCATCTCAAAGACTTCCCTCACACCATCTTTGGTTTTGGCAGAACACTCTTGGTAGCCGTAGGCACTGATGCGGTTTGCCATCTCTTTGCCATCTTCATATTTAACTGGTTCCTGGAGACACATGTCAGAGAAAAAGTTTAAACTTTGACATTTACACCAACAAATGTGCATATACTAGAATGTTTTGTAGTATATATGTTAGTAAACCAAACAACTTACTTGTTTCATTTTGGCAAGCTCTCGTCTGGTGTGCTCATCATTCCGCAGATCTTTTTTATTGCCCACCAGGATGATGGGAACATTTGGACAAAAGTGCTTCACTTCAGGAGTCCACTTTTCTGGAATATTCTCTACAGTGAGTGAGTGAAATATGCAATAATTAGTAACATACATACATTTTACAACTGTAATGTGTTCAATACATAGTGGCAATAGTGTTGTTTAAACTGCACCTAAACTGTCAGGGCTGTCCACAGAGAAACACATGAGGATAACATCAGTGTCTGGGTAGGAGAGAGGCCTCAGCCTGTCGTAGTCTTCTTGACCAGCTGTATCCCAAAGCGCTAGCTCCACCTGAGAGAGAGAGAGAGAGAGTGAGAGTTACATGAATGAATAGATGCATGGATAAAATGGAAAATTTGAAATGGAAAGAGGGCCATTGGAGAATTTAAGTTAATGATTAAACAGGCCCATATGACATTACTGTCACTCTTTTTATAAGGAGACAGCAGAGGAAGAATATAATGCCTATGCTGCTAATGGCACACAGAGACATGAAAAAACAAGAACAAGGAGACTCTCAGTACCCATTACCATATGTGTTAGGTACGTAAAATCATGACTTGTTGCATTGCACAAATGCTGTGTGCTTTTTTAGCACAGTGAAGCCAAACAGTAAGGGCCATTTTCAGAAATCATTTTCAAAATTGGTCACATTCACACAAAATAACACATTTAATAATATCAACTTGGGCTGTAGGATGTTACAGTGGGCATTTCCCAGTATTTTTGGTTCCCTACAGATCTAAAGACTAATCAAGAAAACAGCCAGCTGAGTAATCAGTGATGAAGACAGTCATTCCTATTATGAAGATGTCGCCTTTGACTCTGGAACACATTTTCATTTGACAAATCAAACAATTAATCAACAAAATAATCAACAAGTTCATTAATAATGGAAGCTATAGTTTGTTGCAACCCTAATCGCTTTGTTGGCATTGCAAAATTCAACAAAATGACATGGCAGCATTCACAGTAATGTAACAAATCTGAAAATTTGAACACTGCTCAGTTTGCCACAGAACGGTGTCATCTCTTCAAGGCCCCTTTGGGCTCCAAATGGCAGTTTGCAGTGTTTGACAGCATGTCTCACCTGTTTCCCATCAACTTCAATGTCTGCCACATAGTTTTCAAACACAGTGGGGACGTAGACCTCTGGGAACTGGTCCTTACTGAAGACGATGAGCAGACAGGTCTTCCCACATGCACCATCACCAACTATCACCAACTTCTTCCTGATAGCAGCCATCTGTAGAAAAAAAACAAGGGACATCATAAGTCACTTCTCTCCACTAAAACACAGCATTATAGAGTGGTGATGAACAAACAGAGTGAATCAGTATGTCAAACTTTCTGTACTATATAAGGTGTTATTACCGTGCTTGCTATGCCTGATCAACAGTTTCCCATAGTTGGCACTTTGCACAAGTAACAGCTCAGACAACGTTAGTAATGCTAGATGATCGGTCTCCGTTTAAAGGAGCGTTTCATTAAAAAAAAGATCCTAACATACATTACGACGTAAATTTAAACCAGAATAAGCCGGGTGGCAAACAGACGGGGTGCCTGGGAGGTGTAAAGCAAACAGCCTAACATTTCCGTGCTATGTTTCCATTTCTACTGAAAGGCTGTACAGTGTAGTCCGGGCCTGTCAAACCAGCCAACGTCTGCTAGCAAGAAAGCTAACGATGTTTCCCCTGGTTTGTATCACTGTCACTTAAAGTATTCTCACTTAAATCACGACTACAACATTCATCGCACTATTGTCATACTTCTGCGACTGAAACAAGCACAAATTAAAGTTTAAAAGCCATCGGTGAATTAGGTTACCTTGATGTTTCTCTGTCCGCCTTTCTCCTCTTCCTGACCGACTGGAAAACTCCGCCCACCGCTCGTACGCATGCGCAATATGACGTCATTCGTCAGCAAGGCTGCGGCAATTTTGCTTGTGTGTATATACAGTCTGTGATATTATCTCATTTGATTGATATTCAATTAGTTTTTGCATGCTGGAGTCTTGATTTCCACAATAATTTCCAACCTCTATCCACCAGTTAAATGTTTCTATGTTTCTAATGTTCAATAAAATAAGTAGAGAAGTAAAAACAAAATAGTTATTACATGTAGTATCATTTTGAAGCAATATAGTCACAACAATAATTAGAAACAAATGAGCTTGATTGGGAGTTCAAATCACCAAACCTTTGGTATTTTATTGACTGTTTCAAATATCAGTAATGCAATACATTCAATTGTTTAATTTGTCCATTATGTACAAAATATTAATAAGATTTTTGTGCTACATCAGCAGACACAAATATAAAAAAACAAAATACATACATATATGAATATGTATACAAAGAAATCACAAGTAAGTCATAAAGAAAATATTGCCTGTCCATATGGAGGAAGATTAAAAGATAACACGGATTTAGCAGATGCTACCGATAATACTTAATAAATGAAAGTACATCTTCACAAAACTGGGGTAAAGTGGAGTCAGAGAACTCGAGAGTTGTGTGCAAAAGTCTGAAAGTCTGTTGATTCTTGAATTGGAGGGAAGTACATACAACCGCTGCTATTCTTCAAGCATTAATGCATGGTTACTTTGTATTTTGTTAATTTTATTTTTGATATGTGCAAAAATGTCAGCACCCTAAAGTCAGTATTTATGTGACTGTAATACCACAGCTTGGAAATGCTTTTTTTTTTTTGTTTGGTCAGGTTTTTTTTCCCTTTCTTGATTTAGGAAATTCACTCACCCTTTTTTGCAGATTACTTTAATCCTGTTTTGTATGTGGAGCATGCTTATGATCTGCCCAGCGATGTTCAAATGGAGGTCTTTTCAAAAAGCTTCACTTCCTTTTTTTCTTCGCTTTTCTGGAAGTAGTACATAGTAGAATTTGAGTTTTGCTTTGGATGACTGGCGTCTTGTAATAGCCGTCCTCTTTTCAGACTGCAAGTGATTTGCACCCACAATTTGCTGGTATTTTAGTGAAAATAATTCTTCCCTCTTAACAAAAGGCAATTGCTTCTCCTGTTTTTCTTTAAACAGCTTTGGTGATTGCGAGCAAAGAGCTTGATTTTAACTTTATCAGCTTACAACACTCCTCTATTTATTGCTTTTCATACTTTAGGCATTTTGTAATGAGGTTGCAGGTAATTTCTCCTTCTAGATGACTCTTCCATGTAGACTCTGTTCATGCAACACGACTCCAGTGTGAGCGTAACCTTCCTGCAGCTCCTTGTGGGTAATTTGCTTTGCCTTTCTGCCAAGCCAATGTGCAGTTATATTGAAAAGTTTTCTTCTTTCTTCAATTTAAATATATTTATAATTTATAATTATAATTATGTATAATTTAATGAAATAAAAAGTGATTTTGCATAAACATTTGAAAAAAGGATCATTTTAATGTGTGTTTGTTGCTGCATTTGTATTTACTTTCATTTCACTTAAAAAAAAAAAGTATAATTGAAGCCCAAACTTTTGCAAACAACAGTATGTCACAGGTCACAAAACGTTGCCTAATTTCTATACCATCCAAGATTTATTTCTTGTTTCTTTGGGTTCATATGAGCAAGCATGATTCATGATTATCTTATGTTAAGAGCTCTGCATCATGTGCAAGTGCATCACACAGTCCTGCCTGAGAATTAGGGCAGAGACTCTTAAGGCTGCAGTCTGTCTGAGCTGTCTCAGCTCACTCACTGAGATGCTTCAAAAGTATCTCCAAGATTTAGGAGGGGAGATCGTCTCTTCAAGCGCCCGTATGAAGTGAACACGGCTTCTATCTCCTCTTCCACCTCCTCCTCCTCCTCTGCAGAGTTTATTTGAGGGCATGCTCATTGAGATTGAGGAGTTTATAGATGTCATAGTTACAACACTGCTGCTTCTATTTGTTTCTATGGACACTGGAGGTAAAGTTGCTCTGATTGGCTGCCTGGCTCAGCCAGTCTCAGGTCTATTTCCTGACGGTGGCGGTGCTGTTGCTGCGCTGGTAGAACAGCACATAGGCTTGATTGGTCTGAAGCTGGTTCTCTGTGAGTGGAGTCACACTGTGGATAGATGGAGGGGGATCATGAGCAACACCTCCAGGTCTATACAGAAGCTATCTCAGTATAGGATGACAAATGATACAGCAGCTTTTTCAAGTAGCCCGCCTGGGACATAGATTAGTCAGGTCACTGCAGCGTAAAACTAAATGATATGTGTGGAGGGCAAGTCTCACCTGGAATCATTGTAGAAGCACCAACCATTTTCATCTAAACAGCAGGCTGTGTAATGGCCCATGTTCACTGTCCCAGCATGGTTACATATTGCATATAAATCATACAGAACTGCACCTGTTGAGACAAATACAGATGCAATGACTTACTTAAAGTATTTTAGTAAGTCATGATATAGGTCAACTTCAGACCTATATCGTGTTAAGGTTTCCAAGTTTGTAAATCATGGACAATCTACTTCTTTTTTTTTTTTAATTGATGTAATTTATCACAATAAAAAAAATGAAGGAAAAGATCTTGAAAAATAGCACATGAGCCGTAGATTACAAAACATTATATTTTACATAATATTTAATCTGGATAAATCCTTTTTATTTTGTAAAGAATTGTGATCAATGAAATGTTTCAATCATTTGATAATTAAAAATAACATATTTAGTTAAGACTTCACACCCAGCATCTTCATATCATTCGGTAAAGCATGAGCAATATTTTGTGTAAATTACAAATTAAACTGTTCATCAAAGAGTCATTGTTATTGAAGCCCATCTTGGCATTAATTGGAGATCTTTTCGGCACATCCTTCATATCCCTTTCACCCCTTAATCTCTTATCAAGCTCACCTGCCATCTATCAAAATAAAATGCTATAAAGCCACATTTTAAAAATCTTGTATTAATGTATTCTACCCACTGATGTCAAAAAGGTAAAAGCTCCAATTTCACAACCTTTCCTACACACTGCTGCAGCTTTTCATCATATTCTGTATGCAGTTGAAGGAGTTAATGCTTGGATGGAGGAATAAATTACACATGTACAAGGAGACAGTGAAATAATGGGTTGGTTGTGTTACCAGAGTCGACGGGTCCGTATGGTCCGAGGTCCAGGTTAGTGAGTGGGAAGGACACGTATACTGTGCTTTTACTGATAGACCACCGTGAGGTTGTAAAACGATTCAGATCTGATTGGGACTGTTAAGCATTATCATCATCATCATCATCATCATCCTTTGTTGGTGCACATAAACATCAGTTGTAATCAGGTTAGTATGATAAGAGTTGTTGCCAAGGATACGGATCACTATGACCTGAGGAAACCTCTGGATGGACAGCCGCTTGGTGCACTCGGTGCGCCTGTTACACCTCTCACACATCTGAAAAACACACAAATGCACACCGCCAGATTTATAAAACATTAACAAATAAACAGTATCTATTTTATGCATCTAGTACAAAAACACACACATCTATAATGTTCTATTGCTTGAGGTGCAAACAACAAACTATTCATCCAACCTTAACAAGTTACTTTTAATTCAAAAGAAGTTCTTGTCAAAAATAAAGAATTCAAGAAACTATAACTGCTTTGCCGTACTGCTCAGGAAATTAAACGTATAATAATTAATATTTCTTTTATTTTGTTTGCTGTTTCTGAATTTGTGATTGTATTCGATTTTTTTGTATTGATGAGAACACATTCCTTTGGTTTTCTTCCCCACCTGCACTCTGATGATGGTCTTTATTTGTTTTTTTTGTTGTTGTTTTTACCATTATGCATTAATTTTACAAACAAAGAAAGAAAAAATACATAAAAAATAACCCTTTGTTTAGTCATGTTTAGTCTTATGGGTCCATTTTGAAGACAATAGGAGCAGCTAATGTCACTTCTTATTACCTACAGTAAACATTTACTCCAAGTTTGCAACAAATAAATAAACACACAATGAGTTAAATACACAAAAATTGATAGTTAAAGAAAGATGAAACCGTTTGGGACTAAACCATCTCCTTGCTTAGTGTCAGTGACATTGAACTCATCATAAAGATAGAGACAAACATTGACATACCATATAATCTATTGTCTTTTCACTTTTTGTGTTAACTTACCGGTGAATTCTCCTTGTCCAGTTTCTCCTCCTGAGAGAAGAGGTCCAGGCACTCCCTCAGTGTGACCTCCCCTCCAGAGCTCCTCTTGGGGATGGGCAGTGACAGATCACAGAACACATCGAATGTGTTGGAGTAATGGGAACAGACTGAGCAATGCAGCGAGCTCCGCAGCTGCCCTGAGAACAGGTCTGTCAGTGGAGGAGAAAAGATTATTGTTGGTCTCCTTCATTGAACTTATATTGCAGACGAGGCTGACAGAAACGACTGGTTTTGTCTCCTCACCTACTATTATGCTGTCATCCCTCTCCAAGTGCTTCTTCCACATGGCAGCTGCTTCTTCCGAAATTCTAATGGAGATAAGAAATGATGGAAAGAGAACAAAATGTGGTCACATGAAGGACATCAAAGTTTCAAGGATGCTTTAAAAAACAAACAAAAAAACTCACCTAAATATGGCATATTTTGGTTCAGACTCCTTCCCTGTTCGTCTAATGTAAGGTCTGCGATTGATTTCAGTATGCAGCTTGTCCAGTAGGAACCTGAGGAACTCCTGAGCATCCTGTTGACTGAGTTAAACAGAAACAGAAATTTGTTTAAATCACTTTCCATTTTCTGCACCAAGTGTCAAAACTCTGTACTAGTGGCCAAGAAGATAATTAACTGAAAGAGTTTACAGTTCCTCTCTTGTCCTTGAAGCTACTGTGCTGACATGGAAGTAGATATTGTATTGCATCACTACCATATTGCTTCGCAGCACTGTCTAAAAACCTGTCTGCCTACAAAGCAGTTAAAGTGTGTTCCTTTGCACAGAACGCTGCTTGAATATGTTTTATGGAAAGATGCTATTAACTTCAAGGAAGAGAAAATCCATATTCTCACCTGAAACCACTGAAGTAAGGCACCGCTTCTTTGAAAATATTGTAAAACTGTCGAGGATTCACGACAGTGTCGCCTTCGTTTACATCCCAGAGGCCTGACAGCACCTGAGAGAAAGCTGGCACGGCGAGACAAGCAGCAGGAGGAAGAGGTGAAAATTAAACATGGGAGCAAAAAATACAAAGAGGCGAGAACAGCAGTGAGGAGGAACATACCATCCATGAGCTTAGCAGCCTCTTTGGAGAACTTCTCATGCTCGTAGGGTTTGACAAGGCAGTAGTTCCGCAGGCCACGTGTATGAGACAAACACTGAACAACTGCATTTAGGAAACACTAAGTGCAAAAAAAAAAAAAAAAAAAAGTGGAGGGGAAAGTGAGCATTTGATGCAAAATTAAAAGTCTTTTAAGGAGTTTCATGTGGATTCTTTAAACACTTACAGTGTTGCCTATGTTTCTAAGGCCAACCCTTCCACTTCCTAAGGTGAGCTTCTCTTTCTGTAAAATAAAAAGAACACAGGAAGCTAAAAACCAGAGCTACAGATCTGTTACACGTGCAAATACGGTGAATTGCTGCATGTTAGTTCGTTGTACACATGGACCTCATTACATATGTGTCCTACTATTTGACCCCTGGCTGTGCCCGTACTGCATGTGACTGTCTGTGTGCCTTAACCCTGCCTTGTTAGTGTGTACAACTTTGGCAGGACAGATTTAGCCTTCTTATCTCATTATCATAACAAGAGAGGCTAAAAGGAGGTCAGCCCCAAGCATTCATCCTATTAGAGACCAAGGAATGCTGACAGGTGCTTAAACACGTGTGTTGATGTGGATTCCCCCTTAATACTACTACACGATTTTTTATGTCTGTGTTTATGTTTGTCTCATGATTAACCCATGACTTTAAGAAGAAACCTTTTAGGCACAAATTAAAGGTTCATCCCGTGTTGTTGTTGTCCACACCTCATTGTCAGCAACCAGGAGGAGGCCCATCAGCGAAGTGTAGAGGACAGACTGGGAGATGTCAGCAGTCTCTCTCTGGAGGCCGTTCTGAGACACCAGGGTTCGACACAGAGCCTCACAGGTGCCCTCCACGTTGACACCGCTGGCTCCAGGCATCCTGCTTCACCGGTAAACCTCTGAGGTGGCTCTCAAATGGGATGCGGAGACGGATAGGAGGCCTTCCCAAAGAAATGCAAGCCAAGGTGGTTTGCACCTCCTAATTTTTTTCACATGCAGGGCCAAAGGTGAGCAGGATGCAATGGCAGCACATAGGCGTCCTCTCCAAGACAAATACTCCTCTTTTTTTTAGTGAATGAAGTACTACGGAGCACTTTCCAAGCTTTCCAGGAAAAGGACGAGGAATGACATTGACAGCTGAGGGAGAAGGAACACGTAATTTGTGAATGAGCGTCTCTTTTGGTAAATCCTTATCTTGAATAGATCAAGCTGATCCACTCTGGCACACAATTCTGTCTCGTAATTACGGCATGCGAGAGATCGGAAAGTCAAGGTCTGACAGAGACCTCAGTGAATCAAGACATACGCATATCAGCCACAACATAATGACTTTTAAAGATCTCACATTCAAGTGTTCATTGATTAAGCGTTACACCTAAAGAAACTTTAAAGAGGCAATTATATAACCCATAAAACGTTGCATGTCAATCTTGCAACCAAACTATGCTCTGAGCTCACCAATGCCAAGTCATTACCGTTTGGTGCATGTAAAAGGTGAACGCTTGCACACAAAGTTGGTTTGCAAATAATGCAAGACAAATAAAGTAAGATTAACAAATGCACGGAGCGATTTGGACTCACCTGATCACTTGGTCACTCTATCTGTGGACAAACTGTCCCAACCAAACTGTTCCCATCATCTGCTGAGCTGTTAAAAATGCATAAGGGGACGTCTACTGTTTCACTGTGTGTCTGTAGGCTAGAACTGAAAGTCTACCTCTCTCCCCTGTCCTGTCACCGGTGTCAGAGAAAGAGAGAAAGAGAGAGAGAGAGAGGGAGAGAGTGTGAAAAAGAGAGACAGAGAGAGGGAGGGAGGATAATCATCTCTAATCTTTTCTCTGTAGATCTTGTTGGCTATACTTAGACTGGTCTTTGTGTAGATTTTTCACGAGTACCTTAACAGTGTTTTAAGTGTCAGTTTATTAAAATACGACAACATGAACATTTTCAATGGCAAATTCACATTCTGTAATACTGTTCCCACTCGGTACAGTATGCATCACCACAATCACAAAAAGCATGAGAAGAAAAATAAACCATGTAGCAAATTCAACGTGTGTGTCGAAGCACTATCATCTTCTGCAAACAGTCCCATTTATTCTCTGCAATGTCAATGTACATATCTATAGAAGCTCCACAGGCCACCTGGGGATCACAGTATGACAGTCAGCGGCTGGTGTGGTCTGCCATTTCTGTGTCCGAGCTGAGGCTGAGATCGGCTATGTGACACAGGGCGGGTTCCAGGTGGAGAGAGAGCGGCGACTGGCTGGTCTGAGCGGTCCTATCCCGAGACTGGACGATGGCCTGCCGCAGACAGGTGATCCACTGCTGCTTGCTGAAGGAGTCGTTGGCCTGCAGGCTGTACGGGTGAAATTTGGAGCGCCCTCTGCTGCTCACACGGAAACAATTCTTCACTAGGGGATGGAGAGACAGAGAGGGGAAGGAAGGAAAGTGAGCGGAAGCAGAGTTGAAGGTTTCACTTCAACAAGTAGGGTAGGGTGGCATGGCTCTCTCCGTCTGTTGGCTTAGTTGTAGCCTCAGTGTGACTCTTTTAGCCCTCTGAAAGGTTTCATAACCCTTAAATAAAGCAATTAAACCATTATTTGATCAAGAATTTTGATAACTATTTAAGTCATCAATTAAAATCATCAACTATTTTCTGGTTAAAGCTTCAAAATGTACACCATTTGCTGCTCTTGTCTGTTTTATAACATTGTAAATTGAGTATTTGTGTTTGTTTTTTTATGTGTTTCTAGAATGAGAATAATTGTGACTTGAAGGTTCATATTACTGTGTTTGTAAGAATTATAATATGTATATGTTACCTTTATCATTTCCCCCAGTGAAGGCTCCTCTGAAGGTACCTCCTCCACCTGCCTCACCATCTGGGATCTCCTCCAGGTTTATCAAGGCATTGGGCAGAGGCTGTCTGTACACATTAAACAAGTGACCGCTGTCCGCCGGTCTGGTCAGCACCAAAGCCAGCTCAAACAGGAATACATGCAGCCGCTGACAGAGGAGACACAACCACAAAGTGATGTATACAAATTAATAAATTACTGTCACAATATCAAGAGTTACATAGTGCTCATATCAAAAATCCAACATCCAGGCTACCGAATCAATTTGACCCTTCAATTGATATACAACAAGAAAAAAACTCCCCCATA
The DNA here is from genome assembly GCA_900302755.1 of Chromis chromis. NCBI lineage: Eukaryota > Metazoa > Chordata > Actinopteri > Pomacentridae > Chromis > Chromis chromis. The sequence continues at coordinate 27,449 of OMNN01096597.1, forward strand.
ATTCAATCAGTGGAAAATTAGAAGAGTTCAGCCTAACAGAGAGCTACCTGGCCCTTGTTGTTCTTGAGTTCTCCATGGCAGTAGAGGAAGCGCGACTGCTGGATCTCAGGTAGTCTCTGGCTCTCTTCAAGGTAGTGGAGGCCCCGTCTGTAGAACTGACACTCAGCCTCCCCCGTCTTCTTGTTCACCTCCGCCACAACGTTCTGGATGACCTCCAGCTGAGCGGAACAAAGTGTCACACAGTTAATGTGTCATTTCACACATCAAGAAAGTGTCCCATCTGGCCGTTGGGACCTTGTAGACCTGGAATTAAAAATCTTTTCTGCAGCCCAAATAGGACAAAAAAAAATCTATACATTTAAGAAATATAGGAATAGATTTACAATAGAATAAAATAGAAGATTTTTATTGTCAAAAAGACGTTTCTCTCTCACCTTCGAGTTGGTGCCATACATTAAAGAAAAGGAACAAAATACAGTATAAATACGGCGCCACCATTTAGCTCACTGAGTTAAGGTGATACCACATGGGCTCAGTCCCCCAGCAGCGGTCATGAGTTCGAGTCTGGCTCAAAACACTTTGCTGCATGTCACTCTCCTCTCTACCCCAATTTCACTCTGTCTCTCTATCAACAAAGGAAAAACTCTCCCCCACAAAAATAATAATAATAAAAAAATACAGTATAAATACAGTAAAGTAAAATAAAATAAAACATATAAAAAGCACCCTATGTACACTGGCTGTAGTGCAAAACAGTGACAGCTTATCGAGTGTTATAGTATGTTTAGTTTGATAGTATCTTGCTTAAAAAAATGTTACATATAGCTTTAAATGTCCTGAACTGAAAGCATCTCAAATGCAAAACCGTCTCCTTAACAGCACAAGATTTCTTATTTCTCATTCCTTGAGTCTATTTTGCTCTAATGTATTTACAAAGTGGGCAAATTTGTGAATAGGACAATGTGATTTTTAAGTTTTCTAATTACACATTACAGAATTACTGCCTATTGGAATCTGTGGTTCATGAAACAAATGTCTTGTACAAATTCCTAAAAGTTTTAAAAGATAATATTACCTGAAGTCAATACCTCTCTCACTTATAGACTGATAAACATCACAATTAGGAGAAATAAGTTGCCGGTATACACTTTATGTTTTGTGTTTTATAGTCTAGAATCAGGTAGAAAAACATTCATTTCCATGTTATCAAGAAAACACTTGCAAGACAATAAATTCTGAAAATATGAGCATTGTTAATATTAGATTATACACATTATATTAACAGATTTAAAAAGCAGCGCACTCTACACACATCCTGCATTAACTGTTGACGTGGATATCATTCAGACTGTTATAAGCATGTCAATGACTTAATTTCGTCAAAGACCTGACATAATGGGGATGAGTATTATTATTATTTAATGTATGTTGTCTTGCACCAAAGGTTTGAAGAGTACTGTAATTTCAATCCTCTGTATGTCCTGTACATACAGCAGAATCGACAATAAAAAAAAGTGTACAGACACGTCACAGTACATGTGTCCACAGTCTAGCAGGTTAGCTTTCGGATTCAGTAATACATATATGCATAAGTAAATGAATGGTTAGGACATCAACTTACAGCATCGGGCAATGTATCCTCATCCGGGTGATCTGGAGGAGTGCACTTCTGTATCTCTTTCAACAGCAGAGGGTACTTTACTAAACGGCTCCGAGGCAGATCCAGGAAGTTCCACAAGTCCAGTTTTCTGCTGAATGAAGACTCCTGGCACAGACGCAGGAACTCTTCCACTTTTTTCTCTTGCTTTTTCTCATCCAGCAAGGCTTTGGCCCCCACCTGGTTGCAGCAATATGTAATATAGGCATCCAGGCAAGGGAACTGCAAAAAAGAATGTGAAGTCACGGAAAAAAAAAAAGCAGAGATGCAAACGGGCTGAACTCTGTGACTCTGGCTAAGAGAGGAACACAACAGGGTGACTACAGGAACTGGAGAGAGTGAAGGTTGGTTGTGCCCTTTTCTCTTCTTCTTTCTCAGTCCTTGGTTTCCATGGAGATACTCACCCAGTTCATCAGAGTAGGCCCCACCTCTCCAACCGTCTTCTCCGATCCCCTCAGTCGCTCAAGACGGCTCAGAAGATCTGGTACGAAACAAAAACAAGACACTTAAACTCTTGCTGACCTCATATCAGTGTCACTGCAGCTCAAAGACCGATAGAGACGAGAGAAAAATCAGACTCAACACATCCAACTTCCTACATTTAAAAAAAAGCATTACATCAGTTATATCATGCAAACATGAGAATCAATTCTCCTTATTTGGCTTGGGGCTGGACAGGGTAGTTCAAATTAATATCTCAATATTAATGATAATAATGATACATTTATGGAAAATCTAACACTTGAATGCCACCTGTAAGCATACATAAGCCATTACTACTTAATAAATGGTGCAAACTTTACTTCTTGCTTATGCATGATCAGGAAATGAGGAGGTGTGATGATGCATGCACGGATGATTGAGATAACGGCCGAGTTGCAAAGCAAAGAGAGGATTTACCTTGATGGAGCGGAATAAGTGAGTCCAGAGTACCAAAGATCTGTCCGAGCTCGCTCTCCGTCAATATGTCCAACTTTAGCATGGGCTCGTAGTACACCTGGTACATAATAGAGAGCAGGGAACAAAGGTGAGGGAGAGAAAATGTGGGACAAATTGGTGTCTGGGCAACTAAACAGACAGACATTCAGGTATGTTCTGTTTAGGTGGAGCCGTTTTGTACCTTCTTGACCAAACTGAGGTCTTCGATTAGTTGCCTCTCCCCCTGAGTCAGCTCATAGATCACCTGCAGTAGAGTCAGAACTGTTTTCAGCTACAATATGTTAATAAAAACAAAGACACTATACACACACGGTTGCGCAAAACTACACAATCTCTCACAGCTGATTGTTCAAGAAAGGAAGTTGAGCCTCCAGTGCCAGCTCACATCCTCTTTCATAATACCCGTGTAGAGCAGCTTCAGAGAAATTAAGAGGAGGCATCAGTCACCCCTCCCACACTGCAACCATAGCCCCACAGCTTGACCCACATACCTCCTAAACACATCCTATTGTATTAATAACAATCACAGAGCATTTGCTTTTTTACTGCAGCTGAGTTAAAAGCCCATTTTCCGTTCACACCTCTTGTCGTTTGATTTCCTTGGCAGTCAGGTCATGACTCTCCACAGTGTCGCTCCAGCATTGGCTGTTGCGCCGGCGTGGAAACGATGAGGCCTTTGTCCGGTTGCGGAGGGGAGCCGGGGGCAAAGGTCGAGCCTCTGTGCGAAAACTAATAGACCGCTGTGAAAAAAGAGGGGGAGTTGACGTGCAGAAGTCAGCAACTGTTTATTTTGTATAACACTAGGAACGTGAGTGTGTTTGTGCACCACGTTTACCGAAATGCTCATCCCAATGCGTTTCAGAGCAGGTGTCTTCGCTGGGGTCAGGACACCAGTGTGGCTGTTAGACTTCGCCACCGGTTTAACCCTTTTATGACTGGGCTCCTGAATTGAAATCAGCATTAAGACTCAAGAATAAAAGGTATACAAGCTCATCAGGGTGGCTCATTTAACCAATTACAGCTTTAAAACAACACATCTGGCAACACCTCACCTCTGAATCCTTCATGTGGTCAGACATTTCACCCTCCTCCTCTTGTTCCTCATCCTGCCGTGAAAAAAAAAAGTTAAAGTGAACTTGTGAAAGAACTTGTGAGAGAGAGTACAGGAAAGTGGAAAGAGAGGGATGTCGAGAGGGGTGACATGTTGCATGGTGCAGATCTCTCATTTCCTGTGCGAGTCTTTCAAAGAGGAAGAAGGTTGAAACTGTGTCTGTAGTAAAATACAAGATGTCTGCCTGTTTTTGATACACTAACCACATCAGCTGTACCACATCATCCGGCCAATTAGCTGCTCAAATATGCTAATAGTTAATATGTACCTATGCATGATAATACACACGATAAAGATGACAGACAGACTGTGGCTGCATGACAGAACATAATGTTCACGTCTCGTCAGTTCTGCACTCAGCATTGTGGTCACAAAGGTAAGGTTGACTAACTTCCGCTAGTTACAGAGAAACACACCGAGACTTGACTATGAAGAAGAGCTGATGCAGCTCAGATATTACTCACCTCCATGATTCTGATCACAGGTTCTGGGGTCGAGTCTTGTTTTCTCTTCTTCTAAAAGCAGAAATGTAAAGTGAGTTTCTTGGATTACAGGAGAGTTACAGAAAAATAAAGGTATAAGAAATAAAGCATGTCAGGTAGCTCACCCCAGCATGGTCACAAGGGAAAGAGTGTGTCTCTCCTGGCACAGTCAACCTGCAAAGGACAAAACTGTCATATGCAAATGTATTTTGTTTTACGTGATAAATCTAACAGAACTCCCCAAGTAAGTGAATGGGATCCTGGAAGTGCACCCAAGTGACTTAATTTGTCAGATTGTGTTGTGCCTTCAGCTGTACAAAAGTACATTTGTGATAAAAAATAAAATTTAAAAAAAAGTTAACATTTTGTCCCATTCAGTTACCTTTCAGTGCATACAGAAGAGCATTATGAAAGGGTTAAGTTTTGTCACTGATGCTCCATGTGAACCAACTTAAAACTAAAATAAACATTCATGCCTTCTAGGGCATATAAGTATATTATGGTCGGTGTTACCTCTGCCAGTTGTCAAGAACTAATATACAGAATATAGCTCTCTTATAATGAATCATGACAATAAATGCAAAAGGAATCGTACCAGGAAGTGTTGTGTCTTGTATCACCGGTCTCCTCCAATTCCATCTTTTCTTTCTCTTCAGTGCATCTTCACAGAATCACAACACATTCTCAAAAAGAGAGATAATCCAAATGTACGCCGGTCTTTTCTGTTTCAGTGCTGTATGGCGACTTGTTTTCAGGGAGCTTGTTAAAGAGTTCAATGCACTTCTTCCTCCTCACTTTCTTCCTCATCTCAGACCAGACCACATCCTTTAGGGTTGCACATACACACATGTATCCGCTCTTCTCGGGGAGGAGCGCTCAAAACTTAACGAGAAACTCATCACTAAAAACCTGTGAACTGGATCGTCAAAACATAAATACCACTACTTTACAGACTGAAGTACGTAAACTACATGCACTATTTCTGCTTAGTCAGAAAAGAGGAAGAGAGATTAAACGTGGAACAGCAGCAAACTATTCATGAAGTGCACTTCTGGATATTTAATTATCTGTAGGTACATTTGTAAAATTAAAGGAGGACACAGATGATGCTTCTTTCCATCCTGTGCATTTAAAAAAAAACAAAAAAAAAAACTGATTAGGGTTTTTTTTTTTGCATTGCAAGCTCACAGCTTAGTATTTAGCTGATTCAGGTTGTGCTTCCCGGATACGCTCTATATTGAAACTTCTGATCAGCCCAGAGAGGTTACACAGGAAAAACACATGAATATGTAACCGTTTCATTCTTATTCAACTGTTCAAACAGAAGTAACATTTTCAATCTGGGACACAAATACAATTTCAACAAAAATTTGCAAAAGAATAAAATAATCACACAATTTTCGGTATGTTTTTACATGTTTATTCACTATCACACTAAGTGCTCCCATTTCAAGATACATCTCATTGCCTTGCTCTTACACTGTTATGTCATTTGGAGTTAACAAAGTAGAAAGACAGTTTATGATCTACCAGGTGTGTGCCAAAACTTTGTCTGACCACCCCCCCCAAAAAAATAAAATAGAAAACAACAAAGCACATGAAATATAAAGAGAATAAAGAGAAAACCGATGTCATGTGCAAGAGCCCCTCCGAAGCCACAGAGCGCTGTGATGAGGGTGTATTGGTGCCTCAAACTGGGAAGGGCATTCTGCTGACATGATTTCCAGTCAGGAAAGGCTGTTGACTTGGGCTTATCGGTGTCTTATGGGGTGGCCTTCTTTTATTTAATGAGGTGCATGTTTGAAGAAAATAAAAATGAGAAAAAAAAAAACAGTAATGTGGAACCAGGTCTACGAGACAGGGGTGGGAAGAGGGAAGAGAGCAAGTACTGTGAGTGTGAGGGCAGACAATGGGCTGGATTAAAAGATGCTTCCTTTACCGTTAAAGGCTAGTGAGACTGTGAGGATGTTTCAGAAGGACACTAGTTGGGCTATGAAGTACCAAGAGACCACTAAGGCTTATTTAATTGAGTGGAGAGGTTCTGCTACTGAGAAACACCAGGATGTCCAGTATACATGCTCCCTTCCTCCGATGACACCCCTGTTCCCACAGCCAAGCACCAACTGGATCCCTAACACACATACAGGTATCCTTTAGTCAGCTTACTGGGGCTATGTACACTCAGGCACAGGTTTACACAAACCACAGGCCTAAAAAAAGAAACTGATTGATCCAATAGAGCTGACCTGGATCAACCCACCCACCCCCAAATCCCCACCTCGGTTCCCCCACTTAGAACACCACCCCCTGCAACTCCCACCCTCCTGTGGGTGGGCTCAGTATGGAGCTCAGCGAATGGTGTATCTGACATAGGGCACTTCCACGTCTTCATCTGAAAGGTCGTTACAACATAGCTCGAACACCAGGGCTTTCACGTGTTTGCCCAGCTTCTTTTTGGACACCTTCGTCACAATCTCCGTCATCCTGCAGGACACATCGAAGAGGAACGTGATTGAGCCAGTGAATAAACCAAACACTCAAAATGTGCCACATGCAAGAGAAATAGGTATGTGTGTGTTATCAAAGAACTACTCACGGCAGCTCCAGTCTCTCTTTCAGTTTGGCAGCAGGCATGAAAAACGAATAGAGCATGGACACTCCCTGAGAAAGCATGGTGATCTCCAACTTATGCTCATTCTGACAAAGAACAGAAAAAAGTAATGATTAATTGTATGCCAGAAACAAAAAGGGGGGCAATGTGGAAAAGATGAGTTGAACGTACTTTGAAGTAGTCCAGGAACTGTCGGAGTGTCATCTCTTCCCCACTGGCCTGCAGCCCTGTGACCTCAAAGCGATCCCACAGCGACCAATCGATTTCATAGTACTGAAAAAAACAACAGAGAGTAAGTACTGACGCCAATGATAATACCAGTTACAGGTATATGACATCTGCGAGATATAACAAACAGATATTACAGTTTGCTAAAATGTACTAAGAGCAGGGTTAAAGCCATAAAAAAACAACTTTTTAATGCGTCTCCTCAGCACACACTGAAAACGTCAGTTTGTGAAGATGAGTTGAACTCACTTGCACCCAGACATCTGCCTGATGCATCAGTATTAGCATGGCTGGATCATCATTGGAGATTAACAGCATTATAGAACCGTAAATATTTTCCTATTGTGGGGACTCATTGTACTTTGTTTACATATCTAAACACTGATACACAGACACACGTGCCTACCTTGTGTCTTGGGGCAGCAATGGGCTCAGAGAAGGCAAAGAAAGGCAGGGCCAAGTTCATGAAGCCATTTTTGTATGACTCCAGCTTCTTGTGTCCTTGGACAATCTTGATGAGCTCCAAGCACACCAGGCCCACCACTGCAGCCGTGGTAGTGGCGATGGCTGGAATGATCTTGCCAGCTATCAGTTTGCTCTAGATTGGATGGTGATGAATACAAGCATAAGGAACAAAGGACTGTAAGTTGAAATAAATGTAAAATGCATTACTCAAACAAGCCGTTATATTACAAAAGCTATTTCAACCAAAGACAATGCGTGGCCCACCTTGTGTCTGTCTGTAGGAGGAATGTCATAGTTCTCTGCTCTCAGGTTGGAGGCTGCCACAATGAAGTCCATGTGGAAGTTGGTGTCATCATCCTGTCAACACATGACCCACAATCATCAGCTATAGCATGCTAACAAGGTTAGCTTTGAAAGCAAATCAATCCTGTACAATGTGTTTACTTGCACTAGGTGTTTTAAATCGACCTTCCTGCAAAGCTACAACCAGTGTCTTATCTGTTCACACTGCATGCATCGATTGACAGGCCATGACACGGAGTTCATAATGAACCTGTGAAGTTTTGTTCAAACAATTCCAGTAACTTCAATTTAAACAAGACGGCTATGTTCTGAATGTTCAAAGACTACCAATTTGTGTTGTTAGTAATTTCCTTATTAACAATATACCAGAGTTAGAGTTAAGACCAATGAACCACTGTTGAATGTTTGAATCCTTCAAAATAAATGAAAAATGGTTTTGATTTCACTGCTGTACCACAAAAAAACAAAACAAATCATGAATGTTATGTACCGTCACATCCCAAGGTTATACAAAAACAGGAAAATGTACATATAGAGGGAGAGGTGGTGTACCTTTTCAAAATCAATGGGGTTGAGTCTGAACTGGGAAGACTCTGGGGAAGGCAATTGGCTCTTCAGCTCTTCCAGTCTGGAGTCATCTGTACCAAGACATCAGTGGTTACATTCCTCTCAAAGCATCAATAATGGCACAGAATGATACAGTTTTGATGATCAAGTTATTACCAACAATTAAATCATTGACATAAACAAATCTTGAGATGAAATAACATCTCCAAAACACAGGGTGGACTTTAAATGCTTTATTGCACATGTATACAGATTTGTGTATCTTACCAACAGAGGAATTGCTATTTTGCAGCTCCTGATCAGACACATGGATTTTAACCCCTGAACGAGGGGTAAACACTGGCACTTTGACGTCCTGCAAGATCTTAACCACTCCGGCACGATCAGTGCTGCCTGGCAGGCCGTATGTCTGGGCAAACAGGTTGGCTCCTGCCATAATATAGTCCATGTGCAGCTCCTAAAAACAAAAGCCATTGTTATTTTGAGACTGGATAAATGAGTTATAAGTGTTCTTAATACAATAAATAATAATAAATGCATACTCACATTGCTAGTGCTGAATTCTAAGGGGTGAGGACACCTCTTTGGACCAGACCAGAAGGGGGCACCAGAGCTGGTGAGCTGAAAGATAGATAATTAATTTATACCATAGCAGCATGGAAATGCAATGCCTTAAAAACGCTAGGGTTGGAAATGCAAATTTTGTAATACATCACTTTTCAAAAAAGGTATTCTTGACCATTGCATGCCTTTACAAGACAGACAACAGTTGATAAATGACAGGGAGGGAGGTGAGAATATCTGGATGTGAAACAGGACATCATGATTCACAGTAGGCACTTTTAACTCTCTGTAACCAGGCAGCCCCTTACTTATTCATTACCTTAATAACAAACTGAGCTCTGAATCAATTAATCAAAGTTTACGAAAAACATATTACTGGCAGTTTATACCATAAATTCATCATCAATACATGGCTTTTCACAGGCGAATAGAGACAACAGACTGGCACAAGGCCAGAGAAAACCCAGATCACTAGTCTACTGCAAGCCTGAAGTCATATTCATATCATGGCACTGTAGTATTTTACAGCATCCTCAATCCTCAGTTACACACACAGTTTACAATGTGCACAGTAGGTTGAGAGATTCTAACATGGCTTGATGAATGCAGAAGGAGCTGTGGGTTCAACTAAGTTCTTTAAAGAGTTAGAACATGACCCAGCAGTAGTGGAATTGCAGTCAGACATAAAATAAGCAGGAGACAAGACAATGTTTTGATTCCTTTCTATAAAAGGGGGAAAATCCCCTACCAGATAGCATGTCTTCAAAGACAACTGTGCTATCCATCATGCAGTGACCTCAGTTTGTACCTGATCTGGGGGGAAGTTGTGCAGTAGCTGACGGATGTTGTTGCTGTATTGGCACTGCCAGTGGTTGCGAGCCCAGGCTACGCAGTCAGCCCAGCTGTGAGGGCAATCTGTGATAACACTCTTGTAAACAGCCTCCAGCACTTCCACAGGCTGAGCTCCTGGAAGCTTCAGAGTACGCTCCATGAACTTGGGATCTCTGCAAGAAAAATAATCATAAACCTCAAGCTGGTTTCAACAATGTGAAGAGCCTTCACTTTCTGTTCATTCAGCAGGTATAGCTTTGTCTTTTTTAAGGATTAAATAAAGTCTTAAGTATCACAAAAGCAGTTTTGTAATATTGCACCTTCAAAATCAGGGGAACTGTATAAGTCAATTTACATATTGAGGCACATTCAAAAGGAGTTATTGTCTGTGGGGTTAATGACACAAAGATGTAATTTTGCCAGCCTAAATAGCTGTCATGGTGAAGAGAATAAAGGTAAGTACAGTGATGCTACATGGGAATGACAATAAAGGCAACTTACGTGAGGTACTGCATAGCATTCTCTGGTGGCTGCTTGAATAGCCCCTCAAACTCATCGCGGGCCCACTGAACAGGGGAAGAGAATAATAGATTTGTTTTACTAAATCAGATGTACAGTGTGTGGAAAGTGTGTGTAATAGCACCACTATTACACACACTGCAGGAGCAGGCAACAATGCATCACCCATTTCTCCATGTAATTGTAATAAAAATCTCAGAAGAGTATTGTAGTTTTAGAGTAGAGACGTTGATGATTGTTAACCAATTAACTGCTGTGATAAATATTTTACCAGATAATGCAGAACATGTTAGTGTTCAATATATTGTAGATCTGCTCCACTAGGTGGAGCCTCTTTTAATGAAATGGAGATACTGGTGTTTGGAAAGTGCCCATACAGATTCTAACATTACCTTAACCAGACACAAGCCACTTCCATCTCCCATTTTATATAACTGTTAAAACCATTTCCATGAAAGCCCACTGTGACGAGATTGGGGGAACCTAGGTTTTAGATCTATTTGATAATGGCACAGGTTTTATTATTTTTATACTTAGTGTATCTCTAATCTAATCTTTATAAGCTACACCAAGACCTGAGAATCTGCATTTCGTTCATCCTGTAAAGGGTCGAAAGACAATATAGAAGTCTGAGTCTGAGGTTACCGTTAAAGGTTGCAGTCTGCCATTAAATGAAAAATGGTTCAGACATTGTTTTGTTAGTTCTGTCCAAACATCTATTCGGACCACATTCAAGTTCTTCAATGAAGCCGATAAGTTATGTGGCTGTTTTCCGCCAGTCATTGCATAGCAACAGACGAGAGCTCTGCAGTTTATAATGAAGTCATTTCATTTATAATTCAAGATTTTTACTTTACTTGTTCTTTACAGTCATCATGTATTGAGATTTTGAATCAGTGGTTTCAAAAACAAACAAAAAACGTTTAGCATATGGTAACATGCCCACTGTATTGCATTCATTTTCAACAATTGATCAATTGACTAATTGTCACATCCTTCACCCTGTATGCATGTTACAGTATGTGCATCTACTGACCTGCAGTGTGTGTTCAATGGCATTTGGGAAGTTCTTGAGGGTACAGATGGGGATGGACTTCTCAGGTGGGTCTTGACTGGAGCTGTATGACTCTGTGAGGAAGGGGATCACGACCTGCACATTGCCTTTAGTACCCAAAGTACCTGACTCCAGTAAGGGTTTACGGTAGTACACACACCTCCGATCCATATACATACCTGAATATTGGGCACACATGCAAAGAAAAAGACAGGACTTAGATACACAAGGTGGTGAAAAGAATATTTTAAATATTCTTGTTTCATCCTGAACCTAATTCTCAAGTCAGGATGCGCTCGCTTGGTAAAAACAACTTTATTAAAACTACATTGACTTACGTGCATCAACATTGTCCAGCGCATTGGCAACACCGTCAAGGCTTTCAAAGAAGTCATCGTCATAGACCCTCTCTGTGTCTGGGCCCACTCTGTTCTGGTGACCTGTGATCCTAATGGAGGGGTTCATCTGCTTCACTGCAGCAGCAGCTGTGTCACTCTTCATTTTCTGTTACCACAAATACATACAAAATACATTAGCAGTCCAATACTAACACCAGGGTCACAACTGACCAAAATAACACAAAGTTTAAAGAAGCAGAAAATATGTAAAGTGGTTAAAGTTGTCTATTACATGAATATTTATTGTGGGAACTAACCCTTTCTGTGGACAACCTGTGAGGATATTCCAACAACATTCATGGCTTACAGTTGAGTTCCTACAACCAGTTTCTTTTGTTACATAAACCCTTTTCAGACATGCACCCCTTTCCGGTAATCAGACGTCAACTGAGTGCGTCAGCTTCAAGTGTGAATCAGCACCCTATTTATTTTTCAGTTAAAGTCGCACCTAGTCCTAGTAACATTTCCATATCACTTTCAATACAACAAATCTGAGCTGCATGCCTTTGCATTAACAAATGGGTGGGCACAAGATCACAACATACTTCGGTTGTGTGTAGCAAATTGGAAAAGGCTTTTTTTTCAAATTTCAGCACCAATGTTGGTCCAACATTCATTTTTACATCTATTATGAACTGAAATATCCATAAAAAAAAAACTTTTTTTTTTTTTTTTTTTTAAAGATTTATTTTTTGGCTTTTCGCCTTTATTTGATAGGACAGTGGATAGAGTCGGAAACAGGAGAGAGTGGGGAAAGGACATGCGGTAAATGCCCGAGGTCGGACTCGAACCCGGGTCAGCTGCTACGTCTGTGCATGTGGG
>OMNN01096598.1:0-17038 GCA_900302755.1 Chromis chromis
CTTCCCTTTTTGCTTTGCTGTTTCGAGAGGGTACTCAGTCACTCTCTCTGGTCAACAGCTGTGTGTGTGTGTGTGTGTGTGTGTGTGTGTGTGTGTGTGTGTGTGTGTGTGTGTGTGTGTGTGTGTGTGTGTGTGTGTGTGTGTGTGTGTGCTAACGTGCCTGTGTGTGTTCTTGTTCGTGTGTGTGTGTGTGTGCGCAAACGTGCTTGTGCGTGTGTGGGTGTTTGAGTTTGTGGTGAAATGATTGTGTAAATGTCATCATTAGACAGGGGTAACTGACACAAAGTGACCATCGGTGGCAATGTGAAATGTGTTTCACAAAGATCATTGTGTTGTAGTGCACACATGTACGCAATTCGGACTTCCAGTTTTAAGCAAGCCACATTGTTTCAATAGAACGTGTGTTGACAAAGCTAAAGCTGGAGCGCACAACTAGAGGAAACAACAGACAGTAAAACATTTTAATTGCGTGCAGAGACGCGTGTACAGTCATCAACATGAGCTTTCCTGATCAACATGTTTTTTTTCAACATCATTTCTTCAGGAAAACCTAAATATATACTTCTAAGAGTCTTGCTAGTCTGGCTCTGTCCAAGGTTAACACAATCAAACTAAATCTAAAGCTCACAATTTAACACATGTCTTGTGTGTTTATCCGTGATCCCTTTAATTATTACAGTTATAATACAACCATGTTGCAGTAAATCCTCCCTGTGTGAAGATAATGATATTCAGCATTGGTTGAAACTGTGTTGGACAGTTCAAGAAACTATGTTGGTGACGACAAAAATGGCTAAAAATATCTCGTCCAGCTTTTACGTGTGATGACTTGTTGCTTTTTTGTGTCATGTGTTACAGCAAACTGAACATTTTTTGGAAAGTTGCTCAAACAAAATGAGTAATGAGAAGTCATGTTGGGAGTTAGTAAACTGTGGAGGGGATTTTTATTTTTTATTTTTACTGACATTTTTAGGCATTTTAATTGAGAAACTAATTGGCAGATGAACCAATAGTGAAAACAACCGTCAGCTGCAGCCGGCAACTTAACAGTCATGTTGGAGCATGGACTGTGTATAAAAGATGGATGTAGCTACTGTGACATCACCCATTGGTTTGTGGACTACCGTTTTGAAGCCTCAAGTTTGGAATTTGGTCATAGACATCTTGGTTTTTTGAAACCGGACATGATGAGCGAATAGTGGATCTGAATCAGAAGCCGAGCAACTTGTCAATCAAAAGCATAAACTGCTGTATAAATGCTCTAAATGGGACCATAACTTACAAAATGAGCATCACGCTGTTTTGAAGGTGACTTTAAACTATCAATTGAGACCATGAACTCATTAGCAAAATGTTTACTGAGATAAAAAATTCAATTAGAAGTAGGTTCATTTTCTCATAGACTTCTATACAATCTGACTTCCTTTTGGAACCAGAGGAGGCGCCCCCTGCTGGCTGGTAGAAAGAATGTAAGTTTAAGCCACTTCCATGTTGGCTTCACTTTTCAGACATGAAGGCTGCATCCATCTTTTATATACAGTGTATGTGTTGGAGGTTGTAGTTTTTAATATGTAGTTTGCCTCCTTCATTTTAACGAGGAGGACAAAATATTAGAAACACTTGTTAATGTAAGTCAATACAGCTAAACAGGACCACAAACAGCTGCCACCAAAATAACTATAAAATAGTTAATGTTCTGAATCACCCAGAAAATTCGTGAAGGTTGGATTTACTGAAGAATCGTTAAAAAGCCCTGCATTGGTTTTAGTTAGGTGTATCTGATAAACTGATAATTAAGTGTAGAGTAGCCGTGGGATTCAAACTGACAACCTTTAAAAGTGACCTAGCTCCTGGATACAGCCACCCCACCTACTGAGGAATGTGGGGGAAGTCACACAGAGGAAGAACAATACAGGTTATGGCATGAAAGACAAAAAAAATTTCTGTTTCATTATGAAAAAAACAGCAGAGCTTCCAGTGAACAGCGTCAGGTGTGTTCAAGCAAATTCCTAGAAATTCCTCACAAGCTTTAAAGCAACAAAAGCTATTATGGGCTACATCCAGAACAATCTGTTGCTCACTCAGAGCAAAATACGCAAAAGCTTTACATGTGCAGAATCCCGCACACACAAACTCATTCACTATCGGGCTGGCCATCATGAGAGCTGCAGGAAGTTAGCCCTGTTAGAGTTTCCTGTCCACCCCTCTGATGGCTCCCCCCTTTTCCTGGAAACTGAGGACAGAGTCCATCCACACACACACACACACACACAAATGGACACACTCGAAGCAGCTGCAGTGCCACAAACTCCCCTAACACATTTCCCTCACTGCTGCTGTTCTCTACTCGGTGCCCACACCCCTCCAATAACAACCTTTCATATTCCCTCTATCCACCCATCAGCTGCTGACTACTTTCTCATTCTGATAAACCGCATAAAGGAGAAGTGACAGAGGGCGTGAAAGAGGCCTCTTCCCTTTCATCCTTATCTCTCTTCTGCCCATTTGCTCATCTCCTTTTTTTTTCTGCTTCTCTAGGATTGGCAGATGACCACAGTCAAGACTGATACAATAACAGATATGTATTCACACACACACAGAAACACTGGGGAGTGTTTGCAGGGCAGCCGTACAAGTCATTGTTCTCAATTGGGTTCCTGTTGACCAGATATTCTTGCTCTCGTCTGTCTTCCTCTCTGCACACAGAAGCTGTGATAACTCAAAAAGCAGCCAATAAATCAGCTGACCCGAGGTGTTCGTACATTAAAAAAAAACACCTTTCTGAAAACGAAAACACACTTCAACCCTAAAGTCTTACAGCACAAAGCACAACCCAATGCACCTACATGCTGATACTGAATGTGTCAAGGTGCAGAGTTGATCTCAAACCCAGATGTGTGTATCTCCTCACCCTTGCCCATGCTTTGTAATAACAATTTGGGTTTATGTTTCAGCCTGTCACAAACTTTACAGATGCTAGTGTAACGTGTGAGTGTGTGGGTGGGTGGTGAGGTTGGTGGCGAGTGGTAAAGTGAGGGCTGCACAGTCACATTGATACACTGCATACTTGTTGCTGCTTTTTCGGAGTTTGAGGAAAACGAATCAGAAAAAGTGCTGAACACCAGTACAAGTAAAGTGCAGTCCGAGTTCCTCTTTGCCTCTTGAAACTAAATAGTGAAAATGATATACAGTAAAAGGAATTACTCCTAGGTTGAAAGGTGTAAGTATTTAGGACAGAGATATAGTTGCGAACATAAAAACTAAAATGAAGTGTCCTATTAAAAGGCTCTTCAATCTTACACACACACACAGCCTTTCACCTTATCTTAAATACGTTGCTCTGCTGCTATATGATGCAACAACTAAATGAAACAGACATTATTTCTTCATAATGCAACTGCCATTAAAGCTTGTCTCTTGCCACAATATACCCAGAATACAATGACTTTACAATCATGCTCCTTTCACAGAACTCTCTTGTTGCTGTGTCAAAACTAAACTTCATGTCACCGACTGGCTGCTGAATGTCACAGTAGATTTTTATAGCAGCAGGCAAATACACAGAAGAAATAATTATAATACTCTGTGAAACAGAAGCTGCTTCCTCTGGTGGGGAGAAGTGTGGTGTTGGTTTGTGATAAGACCGTCTGCAACAACACACCTTTTTACATCACAGACTATTAGGTTGTTTTTTAGATTTCAGAAGCACTTATCCTTTTAACATTCAATATTTTTCATGGGATGTTTCACCTGAATGCCGATGCATACCCCTCGTCATTTGAAGACATACAGTTTCAGAATTCACAGATTGTACTCCCTGCCAAAGAAACTGTCCCCAAAAAGCTATGATCTCCGAAAGAGGTGTCACTGCTGAATTTTTTAACAAACCCCTTATGAGCACCCCAGATTTATTTTAATTCCTCTCCACTGGACTGGGTTGGAGGCATAAATTCTACAATTTCATTTAGCAGAGGCTTTTATCCAAAGAAACGTACATAGGTAGGTAGGCGGGGCAGCATTAAGAATCTTGTATAAGGGTCCTCTCTGAATACCTGCACCCCAACTGGGATTTGAACCACCAATCTCCCATGCCAAGGTCAGGGGTGTTAGTCACTGAGCTATACAGCTGCCTAAAGCAGCAAAATCTTGGATGTCAGAATCTCAAAACTGCATCACTGCATGTTTTGTGGTGATTTAATGAACCGGCCCTTTAAGTAAAAACTACAATAGATTAGAATAAATATTCTAATAATTTAAAAGTAGCCATACTGGAACTTTAAATATTCTCCAAGTCATGTATTTAACTTTTGATTAAGTAAAAGTAATTAGTATTATCAACGAGATGTGCATAAAGTTTCCCAAGTAAAAAACTTTACTTCATAAAGTATTCAGACCCCTCCACTTTTTGCACACTTTGTTGTGATTTGTTGTGAGTTTGTTAGTAGTATTGAAGTATTTTAGCAGTTAGCATTAGCATTGAGCATTTGCACTAGCTAAATGGTAGCATCGGTACTGGTCACTACCTGGAGCATCTCCTAAACAGGCCTGGGTCAGTTGGACGTGGCAGTGCTGGTTGGATTGTGTAGGAGCAGTGTGAACTGGCACTAGGGGGGGTGACTCTGGGAAGCCAGAGTTCACCGCCTAGCCTCCTGGATGTGTCGTGGGAATAAGTAGGCAAAACACTGTTGAAGGGAGGTTTCCACCTGATGATCCCCAGAGACGTGTTAAGAATCACTGCTCACTGGTATGTATAGTGACAGACTAGGGATCCCAGGTCCTTCACTGAGTATGAATCGTTTTTGAGCACAAGTGTGTTGTGTTTAAATTACCTAATCTTAAATGGATGAGATTGTAATTTTCCTCCATAAATTTACATTCATATATCTCATAATGACAAAGTGAAAACATGTTTTTATAAATTTCTGGCAAAAAAAAAAAAAATCTAAATTTAAAATTTAAAATCTAAAACTAAAGTCTCTCATTTACAAAAATACTTCGGTCCACAAGTTACAGTTTGTAGTCTACTTCTTCTGCACATCTTAATTTGGACAGTTTATCTCATTAACCTGGGAAACTTTATCAGACTGGACGTGAAGTGTCTGTGAACTGACATCTTCAGCTCTCCACAGATGTTCTGTGGGGTTTAAGTGTGTCAGCCCTGGCCTCAGATCATTGTTGTGGTGAAAGGTGTGGCTCAGGTTATTGCTTCAGTGACTCTGTATTTGGCTCCATTCTGACCCGTCTCTCACAGAGAAGCACTTCGATATTGTGCCTCACCTTCGAGATGAGTAGATCCTGGTGTTCACCAGATATAATACTTGAAGTTCTGCTCAAAAAGTTAAATTTTTTGCCTCATCAGACCAGAGAACCTAGTTTGTCTACTTGATTGATGGAAAAAAAATGTCAAATCTATCCACTTAAAAGTAAATCACACAATAAAGTGTGCAAAAAGGGAAAGTGTCAGAATACTTTCTGAATGTTCTCTATGCAAAAATATCTAGTCAGTGAAGTATTTGTGTATTAACTGATGCTATTATGGCTGGATTAACATGAAGCTAGGCCGTACTTAAATGTTGTGCTTGATCGAGTTGGAGCTAATTTCACTTCTTCATATAGGGTTGGGTAGTTTAATCTTCACCAATTTATCATATTTCATAAACTGATCATACGTTTTGGTTTGTAAAATATTCATCTGAAAAGCAATAATTTAATATGGTAGTGTATAACATCAAAATACTTAGTACAAATACTTTACTTTCCACAGCTTTGTCCACTCTGAACAATATAAGGAAGCATATAAATTCTGCCCTAAAAGCCACTTGCACGCATTCAGTGCATTCTTACAAAATCACAATAACATCACCCTCCATCACCGTCATCACACTCACAAACATCCAAATCCAAATGACACACCCTTTCCTGCACAGTGGACCGCAGATAAGCTGCTCCCAGCGGGAAAACTCACTGCAGCAACACACACACTGTTGTTTTAATCTGTCGTGTTTCAGTACTTTACTCTGGGTCTGTGCTGAGTTCAGACTTTCTCCATCTTGCTCCTCATCATCAGGGTCTTTTCTTACCTTTTCTTTCTCGCCTCTCAGCCCTCTGTTTCTCCCTGACGCTCTCCCTCGCCAGCAGGAAACTCCACAGGATGCAGAGTGTGAGTGGGGCAGGAATGATAGGACAATGGGAAGCAAGCTGTCACCGAACCTTAAGAGCGCACACTCATAGAGTACGTACGCACTCTAACAGAAAGGCTGAAAGGGAGCAGTGGAAAAGTAAGGTGCCTCGGTCATCGGGATGTCCTGTTTCCACATGATGTCATCATATCCTTTAGATAGAGAGCACTGAGCTGCCTGGCTGGAGGTTGTACATGAGCATTTACACGCAGCAGCAAGTCACAGAGGTTAAATAGTTGCATTAAGGGTTCAAGGACTATTTCTGTGGGACCAAGAAAAAGAAGAAGAAGAAGTGACTTCCTCAAGTCATTTTGGGGCTGAAAACATGCAGAACCCCTCGTCGACACATCACTCTGCAGGGCTAATCTTAAATGAGCGTTCACCTGCCTCTACCCTCAGCTGCTTCTTGGGAAAACTGAGTGATGATGCCCATTTCTAACCCTAAAAAACATGTCCACGCCCCCTTCCTTCCTGCCTAGCCCCGAGGCCAAAGACAGGAACTGATGGAGTCCGGCCTTGGACGGCCTAATCGCGTTTTTCCCTTCCAGCCTTCAAAATTCCAGGACAACTCCTTCACAGCCATGCAATAAACTTTTTAGTGTTGTGAAACAAATAATTATTTTGATTACGGAAATTAAAGGTGCCATTATGTAACCTGCCTACGGCCATCACAAAGACAGAATAAACACCAATCAGAGCATGTTTAAGCCACTAAAGCAACTCAGATAGATGGACGTTGAGGAAGCAGGCCGCCTGGCCTTTTCCTCAAGGTGGCTTCCTGTAGCTGCTCCAAATAAATCAGTCGCATTTACTGAAGGAATATTTAACACAGTCTCTCAGGCATGAGGCCTTGAGCCTAAATAACATTTTGAGAATTTATCTTTCACAAATGTGAGATAAGATAAGATGTACTTTATTGTCCCCAAACGGAAATATGCCTGGCAGTAGTGAAGATTTCACAGCTCTGTACAACTACAGACAACAAGATAGTTAAACAACTAGGCACAGATACACACACAACCATGTATTAAAACATTCCTACCTAAACTTCCACACATACATACACACCTATGTAGATATTGTACTTGTAAGCACACTGTAATACACCTTAAACAGATAAAGATCAGCAGTAAAACAAAAAAACCAAGGATCCGGAGATCAACCTTGTAGATCAAATGCGTTGACCAAATACATCAAGAGTTCAGATTAAGCTGTTGCTTGTTGAACAGTGTGACTAAACATCCATTTAATCTAAGACTCTCCAGACACTATGATAAGTTGTGTTTTTACCCTTTGACCTGTTTTGATTAAAAGCTAAATTTCCCATTACTACAGCCTTACAGCTGATAAGCCTTAAATCTGTGGTGGGAAAAGATCCCACATCAAAGGAGTTGTGACTAACCTATCTGGTAAATTCCACTCTTTCAATATTGCAGTATTGGCTGTCTGATTTCTAAATATCATCATCTGTGGAATTCCTCCAACACGAAGAGTGGAAGTTGTGGTACAGGAACACTTAAATAACCTCTCAGGCAACTAGCCGAACTTCCTTTTATTTAACAGAAACTCCAAAGTTACCCAATTTTCACAGATCTGACTATTTAAATACCGATATTTTAGGTGTGTCTGTTACTTTCAGTGTCCCTTTACCTACCAGGGTTAAATTCTAACACATACAGAGCGAACAGTATACAGTTAAGACGTGAAATGTATTTATAAGCCCAGCTAATGGAGGAAAAGTACATTTAAATGTAATTTTTACGCGATATTCCGGTAGTTTTAATGGGAAAACGGCCAGTTCTTTAAAAACAACAAGCATCTTAAATTAATATACCGTGACACAGATGAGTTAAGTCTGTTTTCAGATATAAAAACGGTGAACGGAAACGTACCTGACACAGAAGTTAACCGGGAGTCCTGCTGTCGGTCGCTCGGAGGTGAGCGGCTGCGCTGTCCGGTGTCTCGAGAAGGCGCGCGCTGCTCAAAAGTGAGAAGAAGAAAAAAAGTGAGCGCGCGCGAGACGTCCGGAAGACTTGCACGCGCACAGTGAGGTCCAACCCAGAGGAAGGCGCGCGGACACGAGATCAGTCTAATTTAAATTCATTAGAAACAACAGTAACAAGACTTTATCCTTTATAGACAAAGACGATCATTTATAGGAAAATCTGCCCACCAGAATTATTTTGTCAGGGACTAGACGTTGTCTGTAATCACAGGCCAGATTTACCAACAAGAAATCAGTTTATGTTTGGCACTGATAAAGGAATAGGAGCTCACATGCTGCCGATTTTAGCAAAGAAGTTCTTTTTCTAAGTGCGCAAATAAAGTACCGACTACGTGGTAACGTCGATCTGTGCAATCTGTAACCCGCATACAGCCTGAAACCCGACTGTAGCGCAGTCTGCGCTCTCAAGTGTCTGGGTGGTGTGCAGTTGCAGGGTGGGATGCGACACATACACTCACTTCTGAGAATGACAGGAAGACTGAATGAGATGTGTGATATCCGCGTACAAGCAGATATACATCTGGGCAGAAATTAGCTACTAGAGAGGCGCTGAACATGTCCTGGTATGTAGATGCTCTGAGTCGTATTTCAGTTGTAACTCCAGAAGACAACACAAGTGTACAGCTACACTGTGATTGTACAGAGAGTCCACATGATGAACTGCTGGCTGATCAAATTTTAAAGTCTGTGTCGCCATCTTGTGGTTTGTCAATGTAATTTTGGCACATTTGTCACATTAGATCACTGTTTTTTTCCAGGCTCAGTTTTTCCTGCCAGTAAAGCAACCTAATGTGTAGATAAAATTCACACAACTTGGTTCAATTTCAATAAAGTAACTTTATTATGTATAAAAATACAAGATATTTTTTCTCATTTTATCTCTGTGCCATGCAGACATAGAGGACTGAGGCATGATAGTAATGATGTGCTTAATTTGTGAAATACACAACAGAGATTCTGCAAAGGAAACACTTGCAAAGGAATCATGATGATGAGTTATATCAGACCTAATACCCTCGGCATGTCTGTGCGACAGAAATGTGTGCAAGATATTCAGAAGAACACTCGAGGCTCAAATGGGGACCATGAAACCTGATACACTTCAGTGCAAAATAGGTAACAAATGTTAAATATAATCACAAAGCAGCATGAAATAAAAATGAACACTGACACATATGATATGCAAACATTCGCAGTAGTAGTAGTAGTGTGCAAGATTGTCTAGACTGTGGTACGTCACAGCTGGCTCAGCATCTGCAAAAACGTGATGGAGCGTGTCATCTCATGTAGTGTGTAATGGCTCGTAAGGTATAAAGAAGGGCTGCCTGTAGCCGGGCTTCCATCACTATTAGATTTGCATGAACCTGCACAGAGAAAAAAAAAAAGAATCATGTCATTACCTTCAGGTAACTAGGTGACACACTTTCAAGTCCTGTCTGTGACGCTTCCCTCTCTGATGACATTTAAAAAGGTAGGAAAAGAAAGGACACGCCAAAATGCCAAATGATTCATTCTTTGTTGAGAAGGTACCAAAGAGAGAAGACGTGTTAAAATGTCAAATGATTTGTGACTGAAGAGGCCGGGTCAAGTGCACGCTTTAACTCATTCATACCTTTTCTGAGTGTCTGAAGTGTCTCCAGAAGACGTGGTAAACGCGTGCCGTGGTCTGCTCGGGGTGGCAGGCCATGGTTTTGACAAACACCTTCAGAGAGCGCTCCAGCAACACATTCACGCTGCCGTAGTCATAATCATCATAGCTGCATATGCAGAGTGACAAAAAAAGGTCAGCGACAGAGCAAAGGAAGTGTAAATTTAGCTGCGCACTTGATAGGTGAGTGCTATACTGACCGTATTCCGTAGAGGCAGTGGATGTAGTTCCACAGAGCTTTTCTCAGAGTGTGAGTATCCACACCTTCATGCATGGCCATCCTGTGGTACGTCAAGTTGCTCACAACCTGCACAAATCACATTTTAAATTGCTCGATTTATCCGTTTTATATTTGTAAATCAACTTAGGCAACCCTGCAATTAGACCACAATGTCAAGGAATGATTACAGCATGTCTACCTCTCATTGCGTACTGCTCTCTTTGTTGTGCTGGGTGCTAGACCCAAACTGGGATCTGTATGGTTTGTATAGGGTCATTCAGGTCTGGTTCAGGTCCCATTCTATTGTCATGGATCTGTTTAACATTACATGCAATACCCAAGTGGATCCAAGAATACCTGGCTTTGATCAAATAGCCCTGATTATAATGGAAGTGCTGAGTGTTTAACAGAGAGCAGAGGTCACACTCTGATCTCTGTTAAACACAGAAAAAAAATCTAGAAGAACACAGATGATAGAATAGCAGTGAACGAGCAATCATTATTATAGTTCAAAAGGGTAAACCGTCAAAATAATCTTTGTTATGCTTGATGAAACAAAACCACAAAGCTGATTCTAAACAAGTCGCGTTCATCATCTGTCACCGTGACAGCAAGTGGACTTTTAAGCTGAAATAACAAGTGGATTAGTCACGCCAGTTCAATCAGCAAGAGAGGAATAACAGAAAACCTGGAAGTGTTTCACCAACTTTCTTGGCAAGGAGGATGGATTATACACGGCCAGGCACAAGGGAAAAGGCTGGCGAAGGTAATGTTTTGTTTTGACAACTTGGAAATTAACGTTCAATTGTTAATAGCAATCAGTTGTGAAATTGGTGTCTGTGCCTTTCGGCTCAGTTCAGGTTTGGCATTTCGCAGCTCTGCATGTGTCTGTATCAAATAATAAACAAGTCTGGTTCAGTTCTAGGTAGCACATGTCTGGGACTTTCTGGATTTGAAAGACCTCTGCTTGTGACCCCTCAATACAAATCAATGTTAACTTGATAGCGTTTCTAACAGGAAGAGTTATTTTCCCTTCTGAGATTATTTCAGTCCAGGGATTTTTGAAAACTGTCCAGTATTTCACACAAAAACAAAGATTAGATCAAAGTCTGCATGGGGAACCACAGCTCTGTAAAACCCATGTAGTCACCACCCACTTATTTTCCTGCCACTAAACAGTTTTACTGCAAACAAAAATGTAGATCCACAAGATCTCCTTTAAATCTTAGTTTCAGCAAGATGACATTGTTTTTTTACTCAAACTGCCTGAAGCAGAAGGACCTGTCATGTTATCCATATATCAGGCTTGCACAGTTTTTAAAACAGCTCACTGGTGTTTACTTCTATTTGGTGAAAGGTGACAGTACCTGGAATTTCTCATCCAGGAGCTGGCCCATGTCTGGCAGCAGTCTGTTTACCAGAGAGAAGCCATGATCCTCCCATGAATAATCCTGCACACAAGACATCAACCTTAACACATCTGTGAAACAAAGCACGCTCAATCAACAGGTGCCGGTGTAAAAAGGTATAAATAAATAAAGTACATAGTCTAACACAGAGTACAAACTACCTGTGCTCTCATAGTGGGTGGTGCCTGCTCTCCTCTCGGGGCAAAGTCCTCATATCTGAACTCTGGTTCCTCCACCAGACACAGCACCATGTCAGGTGGAGCTCCCCGCACCACAGCTAAACAAACACAACAAACACAAAATCGTGAGTCAACAAATGCTGTCCAACAGAGTGATATGCAGGTGTAAACGGGCATATATGTACCTGTTGGTATGCTCTCGCTCCTCTCCCTTTCAAACCGGGTAACCATCTCCTCCTGTGTGCACTCCTCCTCCTGCTGCTGCAGCTCCACCATCCTCTTCATCAACACCTCCACCTCCATCGCTCCGTCAACCAGCTGGATGAGATGATCACAAGAACAAAGGGCTTAAAGCATTTTGTTGTTTAACTTTAAATCAACAAGGTGAAGTGAGCCGTCTCTTGTGCCGTTACTAAACCGGTATGTCCGGTGAAACAGAGCTGGAATTAATCAAACTCCTCCACAGTCCTGTCCTGTTGAAGTTGCAGACCTGTTAGACCTGTGATCAAAATGAAAGTTTGGCTCACCTCTTGCCTGCCATCCTCCTGAGCAGGACTATGAGGGCTACGAGGAAGGTGACTGGGTGATGGAGGGTGGAAGGTGTAACCACCAATGTGGTCAGGTTCGGGGTTTAAACCGCAGCCCCATACGAAGGAGGAGAGTGAGTGAGCGTGGGCCATCAGGACAACAGCGTGAATTAGTTCAGCCAGCGACCAGCGAGGGTCTGCTCCGGGACACACCAGCTCCTGTAGGGCAGAGAGGCAGACGTTGGGTAAGAACAGTTTCAGAAAAGGTTTGCTCGATGGTTACATTGGTCATTTGGCTAGGTTTGGTCTAAGGTTAAATGTCTCAACACTTATCAGAGGGACTACATTTTGCAGATATCTGTCTCCCTAAGATGAGCTGGAATGACTTTGGTGCCCCTTTGACTTCTGAGGCGGAGATGTCGAAATTTTCATGTGTCAAATACTTTGTTTTTCTGACCAAATACAAACAAGAAAGCAGTGAACCACCACTCCTGTCAGCGAACCTGTCCTGCAGCTCTTTTGCAGTCATACAGGCGTTTTTGCTTTGCCTGTCTGATCAGCAGACGTGCAGTTTTACCTGAGTGTTTTCCTTGTCTTCCAGAATTTGTCTTGACTTCCACAGTTCCCCTTAACTGCCAGCTCTTAAGGGCATTTCAGTGGAAATTGCAATCTGCAAGCACTTTGATACCTTGTTATAGCCACCTCCTGGTTAATAAGCATCAATTAGCTTCAGTTCAGATCCTCAGATACTTCAAGGAGCCTGTGGTTGTTGAGTGTTATCACAAGATTTGTCCTCAGCTGACAATTCCTAATGACTATTCCTGCCCTGCTTTACAAACCCAAGGAGTCAATTAAAGCCTAATGAGTTAATGACTTTACAAGTAGGTGGGTGCAAAACTTTGGCACTTGCCGCAATCACTGTTGTATGTTATTTTCTGAGTTCATGAAAAAAGTGCAGTTTGTATTTACTTCAAAAATCTGTAATATATGTAATATGCCAAAGAGTGTCCGAACTATGGCATACACCTGTATCTACCTGTATTGTAGGAGTAAACTATTAGCTTGCTACAGAGATACGAGTTCTTTTGTTAATTTTGCTTCCATGTGAAATTATAGGACCGATAAATGTTTCTTTGCATAACAACAGTCAGATTCTATAAAGTATTGTATCTAATGTGGTGTCTGAAATCACCTCCTATGGACTAAATCGTGCATCATATATACTGTTTGCCATTTTATCTGAATGCAGGCATTTATGAACTATGTAGTGTCCTGAAAATTTCCCAAAATGGCATAAAAAAGCAAGTGTCCACAGATTGCACTCTACTTCCCACCCACAGTCCTTTGAATCACATTTAACAGAGCAAAACTGCACTTGTGAGTGATGTTAAGTGTCTGGAATACTAATTTACTGCTCATTACAGGCTAAATTACTAACTGTCTACCACATAGGGAATAGTGAGTGAGTCAGTGAGGGAGTGATGCTGGACGCAAGTCAGAAATGTAATGTATTAAATTATATTACGATTATATGACAGAGTATGAGCAAAACAGAGGAGCTGGAGTGAGACACAGGGGAGTGAGTAGGCGAGTGGGCGATGCGTCTGACCTGGATGTGCTGCTGGGTAATGAGCCAGGGTCTGTGCGCCAGCAGCTTGTTGAGTGTTTGCAGGCTGCGCAGTTTGGTGGGAGCGTGCTCGAGGCCGCTGAGCCAGCTCTCCTCCCCTCCGGCCTCCAGGAAGCCTGTGCTGTGCTGCTGCACCAGGTACGAACAATGGTGTCGAGCTGCAGCCTGTCAAATATCAGGGAAAGTCCCAGTTAGTACGAGGAAGCAAACACGATACCGCTTCCATTAAAAACAAAGCTTGATTAATGATCTGTCAAAACTGTGTAATGCATAAGAAACTATCCAGTTATATAAATATCAAGCGCTCAGAGGTTAAAGCATCAAACTGAACTTGTACAGGTAGATCACTAGGAGTCTAAAACACAGCATTTCTGGAGTGACAGGGGAGCTAATGTGATATATATGAGTGATGAGTCATTAAATGTTTATGTAGAAAGCTACTAACGGCCTTTGGCAGGCCTGATAGTGACTCACTATGATACAGTAGTTGGATGTCCCTCAGGGAAAAAAATGACACATTAAATTTCCTGACTTTTCTACAACTGTCATCTGTCAATGTCCTTTTTTAAATCTGTACTTTTGCTCTTAGATTTTCTTACACTCACTGACTGGGATGTCTGTCAGTAGTAGTCTCTCAAATTTTTTTTCAGAAAGTCATTACATCTAGCAGCACTAAACTTGACAAAAAAAAACATAATTTAAGAATAATTTTAAACTTTGGACAACTATATATAACTTTTCAAGGTATTTGGAGCACAACTGTTCAATACTCTGATATACACTATATATCCATGTATCAAATCTCTAGTAGGTCAGTATTCATAGAACTTTATTTAATGGATTCTAAAACACTGACAATGCAATGACCCCTGATGCAATTCCAAGGAAGAACATCATAATGACATAAATGAAGTAACGTAGATCATAGCGTAAAATGTCTTCAGCTGTCCACCATAAACAGCATTAACAACTCTTGTCACAGCTGTAGGAAATTAAAGGCAAAGTCAGCAAAACTAATCCAGTAGTTTTTAGCAAATCCAGGGCGCATCCCATCATAGTCCACTAGCTGTCTATCCTGTGTGTGCACAAAAAAAACACATCCTGACTCTGAATAGAAAGTGGCTTGGACCAATCTTTTCCATTTTTCCAAACACAAAGAACTGGAGCTAAGTCAGGCTCTGGCTCTGAACTAGCACTGGAACCAGCTTGGTGGAAAAGGGGTATCTGAGGGCCCCTTCAGATGAATCAAACACTGTGATACTGTTGTTCTGTCTTAATACCAATGGAGGAAGAAATGACCACAATAAAGCCACAATTATTATATATGTGTACAAAAATAAAACCTAAAGACACTTTGGCACACTTGACTCAAACACAAAAAGAAAACACAACAGCTGCAGGGTTATTTTGAACGTTTAGGCCATTAGTTATGTAATATCAAGTGTTAGCCTGACAATGACAAAAGCACTGTACCCGCAGCCCTTCACAAACCAGTCCTAATCTTAAGCATTTATAGCTGTTGTTAATGCTGCGTCATTTAACACAGATAGAATAAATGCAGAAAACACAATACACAACCTACAGTCACTACAACTTAAGCACCTTACACCCAGACTCCATTATGAATTAGATCAGAAAGTAAGAACTTTTCTTGGCATAATAATTTAACCTGAAGTGTCACAGCTTGCAGCAGTAAGCTATGCAAGCCACAATGGAAAAAAACATCTAAACAACAACCATCTTACCTGTTTATAGTACCATATTATGCACAAATAATAATTTAATTAACTTCTATTTGTCTACGCCACAGTGTACAGTCTACAACTCTAATGATTTAATGAGTAGATTAAAAAAAAAAATAATTTTAATAGATACAGAATTACCTTACAGTGCAATACACTAATCGGTGCAACAATGTTCAGTATCTGCCTCACATAAGGTACTGTATATTGTGTTGTTTATTAACCCAGCTTAGTCAGTCAATAAAAAAAAATAGGGACAGCTTATCTTGCTGTGGTTAGTGATTAAACAAATACAATCAGCTTCATGTCTTTAATAAAAGCTCTATTTGTTAGATAATTTCTTAATTTTGTTTTATCACTGTGGTGGTGCAACAGGTTTAGCCTCTGACCACTGATCAGAAGGTCAGAGGATCAAACCCCGACTGCGGCCACTGTTGGACCCCTGAGCAAGGCGCCTAACCCCTGACTGCTCCCCGGGTGCTGCACCACAGCAGCCCGCTGTTCCTGCTGCTAGCATGTATAGTAGGTCAAATGCAGAAAATGAATTTCCCCAAGGGGATTAATAAAGGTTAAATTATTATTATCATTATTATTATTATTATTATTATTATTATTATTAACAGACAGACGGTTTATCGTCCTTGCACTTCCAGAATAGTCTTTTGGAAATTTCTGACTCCATTTTGCATTCAGCTGATTGCAAAAATAAATAAATAAATCAACTTCCTTTTAAGCATCTGTATTTGAAGCACTTTTTAATTCTCTAATTAAATGTAGGTAAAGTTGTGCATTTAGGAATGTACACAAGGCCCTCAGTGCACTTTTACTGTGTTTCCACCAACCTGGTGCTAGTGCTCGTTCAGAGCTAGTGCTAGTTCAGAGCTTAGTTGGTTCAAACTCCGTTCCTCCTAAGAACCGGTTTGCGTTTCCACTGGCCAGGAGCTAAGTTTGAGCCATGCCATTGCGTCACCAGAAGCCACCTAAGCTTGTATCGATAACATAGCGGTTAAACAAACGAAATAAGTTGATGATAATATCTATGTTTATCTTTTTAAAGATGAACATCTTTATGAAGATAAACATCTTTATAAAGATGTTTATAAGGTCCACGGAGGTCCACGAGGCGGAGGTCGTCTGTTGCCCACCACTGGCACTTCCGCGACACAATTGTACCAGATTTCAGCGCAACAGTGTGTGTGCAAAACTTCCGTGTGTCCCAGGATTCATTCCAATACATCTGATCAGACCAGGGACGTCCTGGAGAAAAAGGACACATATTATCACTTATGTGTCCCTCTGCACCTCTGATCGCCGGTCACGATAACCCCGCCCCCAGCTCCCGACGCACTCGGTGCTTAGCTCTGGCCCAGCAAAGAGTTGGTGCTTGCTAAGCACCAGTTTTTAGCACCTGGAGCCGGTGCTTAGGCGGTGGAAACACAAAGAACCGGTGCTTAGTCAGGCACTAGCTCCGAACCAGAACTAGCACCAGGTCGGTGGAAACA
>OMNN01096598.1:17058-42879 GCA_900302755.1 Chromis chromis
AAATAAGTTGATGATAATATCTATGTTTATCTTTTTAAAGATGAACATCTTTATGAAGATAAACATCTTTATAAAGATGTTTATAAGGTCCACGGAGGTCCACGAGGCGGAGGTCGTCTGTTGCCCACCACTGGCACTTCTGCATATCCGCGACACAATTGTACCAGATTTCAGCGCAACAGTGTGTGTGCAAAACTTCCGTGTGTCCCAGGATTCATTCCAATACATCTGATCAGACCAGGGACGTCCTGGAGAAAAAGGACACATATTATCACTTATGTGTCCCTTTCCACCGCTGATCGCTGGTCACCGCTGATCAGCGGAGCTTGTGTGTCCCTCTACACAGCTGATCGCCAGTCACGATAACCCCGCCCCCAGCTCCCGACGTACTCAGTCCTTAGCTCTGGCCCAGCAAAGAGTTGATGCTTGCTAAGCACCAGTTTTTAGCACCTGGAGCCGGTGCTTGGGCGGTGGAAACACAAAGAACCGGTGCTTAGTCAGGCACTAGCTCCGAACCAGCACTAGCACCAGGTCGGTGGAAACATGGTATTTGTGGGGTTGATCTTAGAGGTGTGACTGGTTAACAATTAGATATTTTGGTTTTCTTACCATGACGGCGATATAATGTCTCCAGTGACGAGGCAAAGGGCCGTCTAGCTCCAACAAAGCATGCTGGGTCCTCAGGAAGCAGCTGAGATAGGCCGGGTGCAGCGCCATCACCATGGTGATATGGTCCACACGACCCAATGAAAGAAACGATTCAATGAGGACGTCCTGGTTCGACCCTTCTTTCAACATCTAAACAAGAAGAGCAGGACAAAAACACATGTTCAAAACTGACCCTGCCATTGAAGCTTAAAGTTACTTATTTTCCAATGGACACTTGTGGGCCTGAACTCGTGTAAAAATAAGAATCTTTTTCTTCAAGTTGTAAATGCGCAGCCGCATGAGGCCACATGTCGCACGTCCACAGCTGATATAACACTTTCTCCAATGGAAAACTTGGAATGAGTCACATATGATATCAGCATCAGTCATCAGCTTTGGCAATTCAGCTCTGGTGTTGCATGTCTTGAATGCTGAAGCAACAGGCTCTGTGGTATTGCAGCAGAATAGTTAGCCGAACTACTTCTACTTTAGCTCCTTGGATCTTAAACTGTTTGTTTACGATGTTGAATAAAAGGAAACATTGAGAATATATATACTTTGACTGTATTATGCAAATATTAGCATCTCTCACAAGTACATTTAATTAAATTACATTTCTAAGAAAGGATATCAAAGCTAACAGCTGGCACAAATACGTAATCAGCGATTTGTCGGTTTATCATGACGGCAGTCTGCAACTATCCATGTAAAATCTTGGGATTAGACATGGATGCCAGCTGTGAGCCACCCTGATAGCAACTTGTGAGACTACACTTCTA
The DNA here is from genome assembly GCA_900302755.1 of Chromis chromis. Lineage (NCBI taxonomy): Eukaryota > Metazoa > Chordata > Actinopteri > Pomacentridae > Chromis > Chromis chromis. The sequence goes on from OMNN01096598.1 coordinate 18,486, forward strand.
ATGTGTGGAGGCTTTTCCATCAATAAACATTTAATGGCAAAAAAGAAGGCTGATCATCAACATGCCTCGGCTTGAAAACAGAAATAAAAAGTAATAATATACTTGAAAAAATTGAAAAGCTGGAGTGCTACTTGGATATAAAAAAGTTGTGTAAAGCTTTGTACTTCGGGTGCTCTTCAGTGCAGGGATCCGTATCAGCAAAAATCAAACAAACTGAGGCACTCCAAAAGTAGAAATAATAAAAAGCCTTTATTAACACATCACATGGCTAGATAGGATATCCTATCTAGCCATGTGTTAATAAAGGCCATGTGTTAATAAAGGCTTTTTATTATTTCTACTTTTGGAGTGCCTCAGTTTGTTTGATTTTTTTAATAATATACTTGTTTGGACACCATCACAACATTTCACTAACATGTGGAGACATAAGTTTTATAGGAGACACTTTGAATTTCTCTTTTTCCTTTAGAGATCAAATATGTCAAGGAATATTTTTCATAATGCATTTTCAAATTAATGTACTTCTTTATAAACCACATACACACCTCTTTTGCAGGGATAAAGGCACTTGGACCTGAGGCCAGGGCCCGGGGTACTTCAACTCCTTGTTCCTGGTGGCAAATAAGATAGACAGTTAAAAGTTAGGATAATGTAAAACAACAATTAACTTCATTATTAATACATCTGAGTCTTATATACTTGATTATTCATTTGGATTATTTAATGTTAAAAAATGTTATCACAATTTACCCAACCATAAAGCTCTGGATAATGTCACCAGATTGCTTTTTCTGTCTCACCAACAACCCCAAACCAAAACATGCAGCATCATGGTTACGTAAGACAAAGAAAATCAGCAAACTTTCATGACTCTGAAGCAGGAACTAGGATGAGTTTGGCATTTTACCCTGAAACATGACAAGCAAATCCTTTGATTATTTTTCAATCTATAAACTAACCTTTTTTATCTCCCTACTGAAATGACTAAAGTCTGGATTAATACACTGCTTTTCTAATGTTTTCAGCAAACAATCTCAACTAAAAGGCCATGAATAAACTCACAAACCTCAACAACCATAGGTGACACTTATGTAATATCTGCCAGGGAATATTTTAAGATAAATGGAGAGTGTGCAGACAGCTGAAACACCCTTGAACTTGACTGGACCGACTTTGGCTGCAGCAGCTGTGCTGTAACTGGAGAGACTCGTTTCATAACTTACAGCCGATAAAATGACGAACAGCTTCAATCAAATCGTTGCGTTTAACTCACCGACATCATCGGAAGAAATGCAGTTGCAAATAACCGCTTGTTATGTCCGATAAAAGGTGCATTAAATGAATGTGCGTCAAACCGATTGACTTTGTATTTCTTCGTGCTACAGTGGGCTGATTCAGGGGGTGTGTCCGGTGTGTTTTTCAGGACACCGGGAGGGGGCGTGTCCGGCCTGCCTGTTTGTGCACACCGAGTCATAGTCTTGCATCACCTTCAGTTCAACGTCTGATGAAATATCCAGCAAGGTGGTGGCAACGAAAACCATCATCGAGTGATAACTCGACACGTGACCATGAATACTAATCAATAATTCAAATAATATTTGTATTTCATAATGAAAAGTGAAAGCATATACCGTAAGAATAAGGCAAACTGCTTATTGGGCACAGAGTTCTTATAGGAAAAGCTGCCTCGCTGCTGTTACATCAGATTTGTCAGCTCCTCTGTGTTATTGTGAGTCTGTAAACATCATGGATCAGAGACTGTCACCAACATCCCAACATTACCTGTGCAGCTCGCAGCAGCTCGGTCGCTCTCCCCCGGACCTCCTGTAACGGACAGGACGTGGACAGCCGAAGCAGATGCAGGAGGGTCTGTTTACTCAGCCGAACCGAACTGTGCCGATCCAAACCCAAACACACCAGAACCTCCTGGCTGAGCTCCTCCAGAGCCGCCGTCCGCTCCTCCTCGTCCCTGCTGCACAACCGCGCTAAGCTCTTCGCCATCGGGCCACCGTCGGACTCTGACTCGGACTGGTAGCGGCCTGACCGACCAGAACCGGACACTCGTCCCGTTGTGTTTTCTCCGTTAGCCTGGCATTTAAAGCCTGGCACGGGTTTACCGGCCATGTCTCGGTCTAGGAGCACCCGGGTTGAGTTACCTGTCGCTAATGAGCTGCTGTTAGCTGAAGTATTAACCGAAGGCTAATCGTTAGCTTGATGCAAACATCGGCTTTCTTCAAACACTTGAGGTGTCCGTCGCCTCAGTCTTAGTTCACCGCGCAGTCATCCGCTCCATAAATCATTAACACCGACGGACCACCTTCAGAATAACTTCTCTTTCTCATCGCCGGCTCCTGGACGTGAAGTCAGCCTGTCTGCCGGTTAGCTCGCTAAACTAGCCTAGCCGCTGTTAGCAGATGCTGTAAACTGTTTCAACAGCGTATTTACCGACGTCTCGCTGGTACAAACGCCCTGAGCAGATGGGTTATGTTTACAGAGGAGTCCCTGAACATAGCACAGGCTAAAATAAGTTTAAACCAGAATGAATGAGGCACCATGAAGAATTCAGAGGATTCAGTCGCAGCTTCGGTTCACTCTGGTTCAGATGTTGGTTCCTCCTCTGCAGCGTCATCGTGACGTGTCCAAACTTTCCACTAATGAGCTCTGCAACAGGCCGCAGCATGTTTGTTTGTAAACACTTCAGCTGTAAATAACTCTCAACTAATGCTAGAACCCAAATACTCCACTTCCCACAAATTAGTCGGATGCTGGTTTCTGACTTGTGCTTCTACTGGTTGTATTCTTGCTGTTTGAGAAGGGCCCCAGCATCTAGATGCTTGTTTCTACACAACCATAAGTTGTGCTAAAATGAAAACAAAAGTAAATAATGCAAAATCAAGTATTTTTTTTTTAAAGTTTTAAACGGTATATCAGAATTTCTGTGATGTGAGTTAACTTTTCTAAATTTAAATATATATATATACATAGAACCAAAAATGTTTAAACTTGTCAGTACACTTAAGTAATCATTGCATAATCCATAAACTTGACCAGAACCTGAAGTACCATCTTGAACATGTCATTTAAAAAAGCCTTGAACCAGGAAGAACAAGTGTTAGCATGCATGACGATGTAAAGTAGTGGAATGACCTTTTACTTGTAAAATTACATACAGCTAATCATCAAAATGACATGTTAATCGATTTATTTTTCCGTCAAGTAACTGACTTCAGTTTATTTCAGCACTGCACTACCTTCTCAGCTGCACTCCAATACCATTTTTTTGTCACTAGAGAGAAATTCTGGATTTTAAATCCACCTTTGATTTTGTACCAATCATTTCCACTTCCACTCTATAGAACTTTAATATCTTTAACAAACCCATTTCACTCCTTTCTGGCAGCCAATTTAAACCATGTAGGCCTTTTGCTCCTCATAGCCCATGTTTTGTAGCCCCTGCCCAGGAATATTAGACTTTTCTTTCTTTAATGCTAAATTGAATTAAATCATCTGTGTGTAATTCTTGGTGTGTGCATCTGTGTCTATAATCTTAATCTGGCATACAATAGTTTCACAATTTTATGTTTACTTCCTGAATCACCTTTATTTAGGAAAATAAAAAACATCAACGGTGTATCCTTATTATAAGACAAATTGTTATTAATTTACCTGTATATATATATATAAATCATTTATAATATTAGATATGTTTTGTGGGGATGAGAGGAGAAAGTTGAAGAATACAAGAGGAAAAAGAGGGAAAGATGACAGTGACATATAAACAGACAAACATGTGATGTGCTGCTCCGGCTGACATGACAAAACACAGACCGTCTGCAGTAACTTCAACATTGTGGCAGCAACAAAGAAAACCCCTTCAGTGTACCGTCACCGTTTCCCTATGAGGGAAGACCTTTATTAACAAACACACAGGCTGGCTTTGGAGGATGACCTTCGGAGCGCACACACACAACAAAGGCATGGTCCCCATGGCAACCGGCACTTCGTTTTCCAGGAGACCCAGGGTTAGAAGAGGTGAGACCAAGAGAGGAGGAGACAAGAGGTGGGGTGGAGGTTTGGGAGAGCTCAGGATACAAGCAGAGGTCCGGGATCACACACACACGGGTCCCTCTTCAGTATTTTACAGGAAGTAAAACATTTTTTGTGTGTGTTTGTGTGTGTAGATGGATGGGTGTGCAGATGTTATGGAGAGTGTGATGCGAGTCCTCAGACGATCTTGTTCTCCAGCAAGGCGATCCTCTTCGACATACTCTCTAGTAAGATCTTGTCAAGGGCAAAAACGATGAAGACAAACAATAAGACAACATTAAAACATTGTCTCTTAATATTCTCAGACTGTTTTACCCGTCGTAAAGGATATATTTTTTTGTTAGTGCCTGTAGGGCATCTTCTACTTTCTTTTGGAACTTTACAAGGGAGTCGCATTCGCAAGGGTCCTCCTCTGTGGGGTCAGAAAGCACAAGTTCAAGTTTTATATCAGTGTGTACAGTGACATAAGTACCTGTAAAGTAAGTATTTATGTTTGTCTTTAATGTAAAACTTCTGACCTTGACAGATGTTAATCTGAAGCTTCTTGGCAATCTGGGTCATAGTCTTGAAGTCAGCGGTATAGAAGTAGTGCTCTCCAGTCGGCTCAGAGGCGATCTCTTTCAGTTCATCCTCAACGGCGTTGCCCACTCCAACAGCATACATCTTAAAGCCTGCAATTAACACAAGTATTTCCTCATCTGACTGGCATAAATATGTATTTTGTTTATCTATTTTCACAACACTCATGGATTAAGATGTAATCTTTTCTCTTACCGTTCTCCTTGGCCTTCTTGGCAGCATCTCCGATGTAGTCCTGGCTGCGTCCGTCAGTGAAGACGATGCCAACCTTTGCGACTCCGGGCCGGGCACCCTGACCAGGGCTGAAGCTGTTGTCTGACAGATAACGAAGAGCCTGGCCGGTCATGGTTCCCCTCTCCATGTAGGCCATCTTCTTCACGGCATCCTTTAGGTCTTTCTTGTTGTTGTGGCGGCCCAGGGGAAACTCCTGTGGGGAAATTGAATCAGGTTATTGACAAAGGAAGGAAGGAAGCGGCTTATTCTGGCAATACTGCAAGCGACAAACCTGATGCATACCTGTCTGACTGAGCTGGAGTACTGCACCAGTCCAACGTGAGCCTTGCTGTCAGAGACGTCCAGTTTGTCGATGATCTGGTTGATCCACTTCTTGACCAGCTCAAAGTTCTCAGGACGCACGCTCTTAGAGCCATCGATCAGAAACACCACGTCTGTTGCAGAGTTGCTGCAAGCTGGTGATGTCAAAACACAAACACACACACACACACACCATAGCATGTTAATATGGTGCCGCAATAATCAGACGTGGACAAATACCTTCAGACACACACACACACACTCACCACTGCAGCTGCGACCATCGTCCATGAGGGTAAAGCCATCTTTGCAGGCACACTTGTATGATCCTGGACTGCTGATGCATACCTGCTCGCAGTCATGATCCCCAGTGGCACACAGGTCCGACACTGTGTGTGCGCGTGCGTGCAGAACACACACGAACACGCAGCAGCATAGATGCACACACACACATACAAAGAGGGGGTGGGTGATTGGGGTTAGGAGGAGAAATAAAAACTATGTCAGTTTGAAAACGGGAAAATCTAGCACTGATTTTTAATGATCCACTGTAACCTGCAGCTGACCTCAGCAATTTGTAACATATGTGGGAATGATGCATGAATCCAGTGGATCCTTAAAACAAACAGGTGGAAAAGATTGGAGTAGCCTTAAATAAACAAAATCTGATTTGTTTTCTGTTCCGTGTCTAAATGCGATAAACACAGGCTCGTCCAATAACAATCCAACACTGCGATCATGCAGCTCTGCCCTTGGATGAGGCATCTGCAGCAAGACTGTCTGCTGCAAAGCGAGCAGCAGACAGCAGTCAAAACTGCCGCAGACTGGGAGCGCCGAAGGGCATCACTAATTAGAGGTTTAATGATTGTCACTAATGGATCGGTAATTACAGAAAGATCAGTCTCGCCTCTCGGTTATGTGAGAGTTGACTGAAGAACAGGAGCAAATCTCGTTCCAAAAGGTTGTTTCTGCCCCGATGCCCTCATGCACTGGGAATTTTTAATGAATTGGAATGACTGAGTAAATATAGTGGAGGAGCAGAGGACAAAAGGGAAGGAACAATAAATTGGAATGAAAAGGATGACAGTCCTGACACCTTACCCTCAGTATAGGGGGGCCAGCAGACAGCTCTCTCCGCAGGGATGAAGGCGTGAATAGCAAATGTCCCACCCTGACTTTTTCATTTTCAGCTAGCCTTGACTAATCCCTCTTTCCTCCTGCTGCCTCTGTCCCTCTCACTGTAAACATAAATGGCTCAATACCTCTAATCTTTCCCTCTTTCTTCTCCCACCCTTCTTACCACAGAAGGCCTCCTGGAACTTCTTGGTGAGCTTCTCAATGACGCTGTAGCTCTCCACGTAGTCCACGTGGTCGTCCAGAGGATCACTGGCCATCTGCTTCAGAGTGCTCATGTCCACGCGACCCACACCAATGGCAAAGATCTCAATGCCGGCGTCTCGTGCACGCTGAGCAACTTCTTTCACATTGTCCTGGGGACGCCCGTCTGTCACAATAATGGCAACCTGTGACAGCAGAGGTTGAGAAAATAATACACAGTGACTATCAGGATGATGGAATGAGGTTAACTGTGTGTGAGAGCATCTAAAAGTGTGTCGGACCTTGCTGATATCAGGAGATTTGACACGAGCGCCCTCGCCGTCACTGAAGGCCACATTCAGGGCGAACTGGATGGCCAGACCGGTCATCGTTCCAGTGGACAGGGGCTCGATTTTGGTCACAGCCTTCACCAGTCCAGCTTTGGTGCGGTGAGTCTTCAGAGACACCTACAATTTCATAATAGCACAGTCAGCCAGGATCAGTGAAGTGAAGTGGTTGGAAAACATATCTGAAAATGTTAAAATCACATCCATACCTCGTTCTTGACACGGCTGGCATAGTTGACAACTCCCACGCGGGTGGCGTTGGGTCCAACATCCAGCCCCTCGATGACCTTGGCCAGGAAGACTTTAACTTGCTCAAACTCTGAAGGTCGAACACTCCGACTGCTATCGATAATGAACACGAGGTCTGTGGGTCGGGTTTTGCACAAACCTGCCGCTACACATGGAGAAATTTTTATTTATTATGTAATCACATCTTAATGGCTCATAAACATTTTATAGATCAATAAAATATTTATTATATTTATCTAAAAAGTTCGATGGAGGTAAAGAAACTGAGAAGAGGGGGGAAAGTGGGAGGTGTGGGAGGAGCGTGGGGAGAAAGGGGGTAGTGAGAGGGAGAGAGGAGGGGTGGAGGTGATGGAGGCTGGCGAGATGTATATGTGAGGAAGTGGGTGGAAACAGAAAAACAGGATGCAAAGAAGCAACAAGGGTGGAGAGAAGGAAAGGTGGTTGCAGAGATGGAGAGAGGCTTAACCAGAAAAACAAGGGTGGAGGACAAAAAAGATCCAATGACCTGCTTTAATTATTATTGAAATAACCTCTTACAAAAATATATTGATAATGTGTTTTAGATTGACAACTCTGCAAATTCAATCCCCCGAGAAAGCCCATGAGATGTGGTTAAAATTGCACAAAAAGCAAAAACAAATTGACCTTGAGTTAATTATATTTTGTCTAAATTAAGTGCACATTCTTGCTGATCAAACTTTGAGCTGAAATGACCTGATGGGTCTTGCTTATATGTTTGAAAGAAACTTTATTTAGTGATAATAATGCTGCAAGAGATGGATCGGACAGTCAGTGTGAGGCGAAGCATTTGTGGGCTCGTTACACTAATTGCCAACTCGCAAACTTTCAGTGTCTGTTAAAGATCACTGATCTCCCTTCTCACCCTTCACCTCTCTCCCTCCCTCCAAATTTCCCTCCTACGGACTTCTCCATCTCTGAAACACCCGCACGCAAACACACACACCAGCAGCAACTCCATCCTGGAACAATCATACAAACTGTGCACACACTCTACCCACAGTTAGCCATTTATATTCACTAGAAATAACACAAAACACATAATTGACTGTAACACTGAATGACTTGTCTCTCCTAATTGATTACTTACAATTCTGCCCATGAAAATATGAAAAATTATAAAACTGTGAAGTTGTCTTCTCTTGTAATAACAGAATAATCACAGTGCTCTAAACATGTATTCAAACCAATTTCATGGTTGTCCACAGCAACAATATTTCTTTTTTCTCTCCAGTTCCTTCTACTTTGTTCTACTTCATAGTGCAAAAGCTGCCAAAAACTGCAGCCAGTTCACACACATCACACTACCACGGGTGTAAGGAAAAGACTGGACTCAGACTAAAGAGAAATTTAAGAATTAAAAGTTGGGTGCTTCACTCAATTTGACAAATTGACTTTTAGAGGAATATCGCTCACCTGTTGAGATTAGTTTGTCATTATGAAAACTGTGTATTTCAAGGTTCGTTGGTCAATTTTGGGAAGATAAAGAGTGAAAACCAGCACATCAACAGCCTCTAAGTCCTCACCTGGAGTTAGGCTCAGGCTTTAGGGGTTAAAGGTCATCATTCTTACCCATGGCGGCAGCCGTGCGAAGGTCAACGGCGGCATGAGCTCCTATGAGGCCCAGTAGCAGCAGGAAAAACGGCGGGGCAGGCGTCATGGTGACAGCAACAAGGGGGCGACGACTAATTGCGGGGGTCCGAGCACGGCCGCAGACGGTCCTAGAGTGGGAAGCAGAAAGGAGACAGAGCAGGGCGAAGGGAGTTCCAGGCGATGGGGACGGCCACAAAGTGAGACTGAGTGACTCTGAGCTGCAGGTTATCAATGCAAGAGCTTCACACACTCAGCCCACAGACAGCCCCCATCCACCGCTGCAGTGTGTGTGTGCGCGTGGATGTGTGTGCGTCTGTGGGAAAGAGAGGGAAATACCTGCTCTGGGAGGACCTGAAACGGTGGGCAGGGAAAGACAAACACACCTTGATATGCTCGGGACGTGCAGGTAAGTGTGTATGTGGGAGTAGTAAATTTGTGTGTGTGCGTGTGTGCTCCAGGCCCAGAGTGTGTACAGTATGTGTGCGTCTGGCTGGGGGTACAGGGGCGGCTGGGGTTTGGTGCAGAGTGCGCGCCAACGCAGCCGCCCCAGGTTGGATTTGGCCAAAGCTCAAATAAACACCAACATGAATTCCTCTTTTCTCCCCGTGTTCCCTCGTATAGCAAACACACATTTATGGTGCGGAAGTGAAGGAGAGCCGCCGTTACACAGCCTACAGTGTTCCCGCTGCTCTGCACTGGGATGTGTGTGTGTGCGCATTTATGTATAAATTCAAGTATACAAGCCATTTCCTGGCTTCTTCAGTTTAGTTCAGTGCTGCTAAATTATTAGTAACATTTTGTTTTTTTTTTGTCATTTTCTCTCATTTTACCTACTTTTAAAACCTCATACTTTATCATAGTATACGATCAGTTTAACCACAGAGCAAATCACACAGGCTAACATATCAGAGGTAAAAAAAAAAAAAATAAATAAATAAAGATTAAGACATAATCAGATTTCCTCTTTTCACCTTTCAGTCCTCTTATCCATTACTTTCCTCTCTGCTGTCAGGTAGGCAGCGAGCCCCAGTGGAGTAAACACAGTAGGAAAACACACTTTCATCAATGTGCTCACATACACATCTTTAATCTCTCTATAGAGTCTGCATACACACTAAACAGAGACCCCTCTTTTCCCTCCAACATCCAGCTCCACCCAACCTGCTCAGTCCTGCATTCCTCTGCAACCCCCCCTTCCTCCTCCTCCTCCTCATCCACACACACCTCCATCCACACACACAACCTGAACAAGCTGCGATTGAGGGGGTAGAGTCTGCGAGGGAAACAGGAGCTGAGGCTCTGGCTGTACAGTAACCGGCAAGACAGACTTCCAACTGAACAAGCGGCAAAACCGACTGAACGGGGTGTGTGTGTTATGGTGGTGGTGATGGGTTGGGGATGAAAGAGATGAGATGTTATTCCTGGACAGCGTGTCATCTCTGGGAATAGTGTGTTTGGCTCATAAGAGAAGACACAACACACACACATACACACATATATTTATGCAAACATAGTATACAGTACAAACACACACACACACGCAGGTTATGTAACCTTGTCTACTTGGCAGGCTGGACAAACACAAACATAAGCAGGTAGCTAGAGGTGCCCTTACCTGCATCCATCAGCTTTAGTGAGCTATTTCACAACGCCATGAAATTTACTGCCTGATCCTGCTGTGTTAACATAAGATTACAGTCACGTAGAAATGAACGGGGACTGCTGAGGACATTAAGGAAAAGAGGATTTATATGCATCTAAACTGATGAAAAAAGCAGATTAAAATATCTTTGACATGATGTTTGACATATCATACACTCGTATGACCCTCAGAGGTTATTTTCAATAAGTATTCATTTTACGTAGCCAAAGCTGGGTTGAAACTAACGATTCATTGATGAATCAATTAATAGTGTAAAAAGTGTCGTCAAAATGCTTGTTTTGTTTGATAGAAAGAAAATCAACCAGCAACAGCTTTGAACACATAACTATGGGAATACTTTTTGGTTTTGACTGCTGGTTGGAGAAAACTGGCAGTCTGCAGATTATGAAAATCTTTGGCACTGAAAAATGTGACTGGTAATTATCGTTACTTTCTGAGATTTTATTGAGGAAAAAGTAGCCAACTATTTGAGAAAATAAATGCTATCTTATTCAGTAATGAAAGAAGCCCTTGTTTCATCAATTATCAAAACTATTTCTGATTAATATCCGTTTGAACACTAATCCAGTGATTTTCTCAAGATCACTATTCGCTCATTCGAGTGACATTCACAAATCACATCAATCAAAACTGACTTGACTCCAAGAGGTCAGACTCTGCCTAGTTACTTTCTGTTTTCCTTTCCTCTCTGTCCATTTACCGTTAGGTAGGAAAATAGAAATCTAATCTGAAGACATGGCATATTTGCTTTTTTACTGAAAAAGGAAATGTTCCTGTAAGTCCCCTTTTCTCTGCCAAAAGCAAAACCACTTTGGGGATCTCAGTTTAGCAAAATATTCATCACAATAGTACTGCCAGACCCGTTGAGTAAATGGAAAAAAGTGTAAAGCAAACAAATCCCACCATCTCAGCCACACTGCATGCCATTAGGCATTTTTATATAAGGCAACACTGAGATAATGCCTCTTTCAGTGGAATATTTACTATCAACAAGGTTAGGTGTTCATTTTTAAACAACATTTGAATACGCAAATCTATTTATTTTGTCCAATAGGTTGTTGTTTTCCGGAGCCACACTCCCTCATGTTCCCTTTTCTTCCAATCCCAACAAAGTCTGTTTGTCATATCTTCTAAAAACAAACTTAAAATCAACAGTCTAATGCTATTTGAACCAGAGAGCCTGACGACTGGAGGATCTCCAAACTGTGTTTCAGCTTTGTTCTACAACCAACATCATTACTCTCAATCTGTTACATCAATAAACTTTATCCACTAATATCAATAAACTCCATTGCTTGACTTGACCAAGTAGTGTGAGGTTTTCTTTTAGTTTTTTCCCTCAGTCAGCCAGTGTGTGTGCGTGCAAACTGTCACAGGGTTTGGAAAGACTGTGAGGATTTCACGTTTGACCACATCCATAAATATTGAAACAAGTTGCCTTTCTTCAAATCTCAGAATACTGAGTAAATATTGACACGGTGGGATCGGGATGGAGAAAAGCATCCCATACCTGTGCTCAAACACATATGCACATATATGCACACTCATGCTTAAAAACAGACACACACACACACACACACTCGCGCCTTCGAGCTATGCTCTGAGCACTCTCTGTTCACACGAGGGAAGTCCTGGAAAAATTAATTGCAAACTTAAAGCTACATGAAGCTCTCCTCAGTCGCATGTGCGAGCTCACTGACACATGAATATGAAGGAGTCTAAAAACCATGTAGACCAGAACGTGCAGTACAGCAAAGAGGCACACAGAGAGTCCGACTTCATCTATAAAATCCAGAGTAAAAACAAGTTTAAATAGAGCTCTCACTCTTCATTCCTCAACTGAAAGTGTGTATGTGTCTCTTTATGCAGGAGTTGGAGAAATTTCTCCACAGCAAATGAAGTTTTTGTGTGTGTGCATGTGTGTATTTGCATGTGTGTTTATGCTGCTCTTCTCCTGCCAACAGTAACAGCTCAGTAGCCAGTAAGCAGGAAGAGAGAGGTTCATTAAAAACCCAAATACAGCGCTTACATAACCAACAGTTCTGTTCATCCCAGAACCCCCTGTGCTGCAAACACACTCCTCCTTCATCCCCATCTTCTTCTCCCTCCCACGCCTGCTGGCAGAGCCCACCCATCATCCTCTTCTCCTCCCATAGCAACGGCTCATCTCAGCTCTCCTCCCTTGTTCCCAGACCAACACACCGCCTCACTCCTCCGTCTCCCCCCTCCTTTATCTGCTCCCTTGGTCCCTGCCACCTCCTCCTCGCTCTCATCAAACAGTTCCTTCTCTTACTCCCACGTCATCCGAGCTTCACTTCAAACTTTACTTTTACATACAGCAGGACTACGAACCAGGAATATTAACTAGAGTTTAAACAAGAAACTTTTTGTTTTACTTGCACTACTAAGAGGGAAAATGACACACTACTCCCAAATGTCTTTTTTTAGTCTCAGGAAAATGCCTTCAGCTCTTTCAGAGGCGGAGTTTCATATAGGGATTTGGTTTCCACAAGCCCCTGTAACTGACTTGCATACTAAGAATAAACAGAGCGGAAAGTGCAGTAAGTGTACGAACACAGCAGATGGCAACACAGATTAAGGATTTGGGCTGTATCAGTGATTGTCTGGGATACCTCTACCCTAGAAACCACTCAGTTCTTATTCTCTCTATCGGATTAGAGACTGTCACATATCATCCCCCTTCCCAGTGGAGGGACATCTGAAAAACAACACCCTGTTAATACTATAGAACCCAGCATGCGGTCGTCTTATACAAAGTAGCAGCGCCCACCTGTGGGCCAAAGACAGGCTTGAAGTAAGTCATACGAGCATAATTTCTCATTTACATCAGATTTTTCCAACACATTGGGCATGGACAAAGAGTCTTGGAACAGTTGCTGCTGGACTGCAAAATAACCATGTAAGTAATATTAATTAAATCAAACTTACTGGGCTATCATTGTCTATTTCTGACTTAACTGTCTCAAATTCGGCACCGTCTGTCTGTGATGAATTTATCTTATAACTCTTAATAATATATTGATTTTCAGCTACAACATATGGAAGATAAACTGTCGATCTCCATCATCGTTTTTAAGGATTAAACAGTAAATGAAACTTTGTGTGAGACCATTGCTTTGGTGTTGCTAAGAGGCCCATTTGTATTTACTTTTTATATTTTAGTAATTGGTCACATTAAAATACAGACCAAATGAAGCTGTTGGGTCACACTATGTCTGGCATTAATAAATACTATAATTTCTCCTATTTTATTATATCAACTGTGTTTTACTATATTGTCAGTACTCTAACACATATCTGATTACAACTACATGACTATGCACATCTCATTTACATCAAAGGGTCTCAACCACTGGAACACGGACTTGTACTGAGCCTTGGAACATTTGCAGCCAGGCAACAACAAAGCCATATGATTGAGCAAATATGTATATTTGCAGAACTTCAAAGTGTACTTGTGCCATTATTGCCTTGAATGTAGCACAGCCTGTCAGTGCTTCAGTTTCTCTCATCTCTCCCCATCACGCCCAGCAGAAACATACTGGTTCTTAGTAACAGTAGACCACATGGATGCAACTTTTCCATCACCACCTTCTACCAGTAAAATTGAAATTCTATGTGAGGCCAACGCCTGAGTGTTCCTCTTTCATTTTTACAGATTAAATGAAGTTCTTACTTCGTACCAAGGGTTGCTTGTATTGGGAGGTTTCTGAACTGAAACACAGGAAATCTGTGAGTGTCCATGCATGTACTGACAGAGCTTGGAGAGCAATTATTCTGCCCTCTGCTTGGCCATAAAAAGTGTCTTGGAAAAAATAATCCAAAGAAAAAATAGGTTAGGAAGCCCTGATTTTAAAAAATAGCAAAGCAAGTTAAATGCAAAAGTAAATGATTAATACAGCAATGAGCATTTATTGCAACCCAGCTAAGTGCAGCCCAACCAAGATTGGTAGCATTAATATTTTTACTGAGGGCATCCTAATAGTAATACAAATAGAGAGTATAGAAACATTCACATCTATTATTATTTTTTACACATAGTTCAAACACACACACAGTCTCAGACTCACACTCAAACATGGAGTCAAAAATGTATGGGGGAGAAGTCGCAGTGGAAGTGACTGTGAATCTCTCGGGGGCTGTCATGCTCAATTTTAACACAAGGGGGCACTGGAGGGCTTTCAGGAGAGGCAGAGCTGACCTGAGAAGACAGCAGGGATGAAACCTTGGTTGGAGTGCTCTCAGCTCTGAGGCAGGAGGGCCGCAGAGTCGACACAGGTGGGAGAACAGTGGTGGTGGTTGTGGTGGTGGTGGTGGTGTCTGTCTGGATGTGCGATGATCGCTGGGAGTTTGCATATGAAGGCCCAAGGTCCCCCCGGGGGAAGAATGAAGGGAGAGGCAGGCTGGTGGTAGAGGGATTCTGGTGGTCGCGAGCAGATCCCAAACTGGCAGGATATGTAGGAGGGCACTGAGCATGCTGATGCATGGCTGGTTGACTGTACATGTTACCCCAGGGGTAGGACTGGTACGCTGCAATCCCACCTGGATGGAAAACACATGCAGATCCAAACAGACATGTGACAATTGAGCTTTCTTAGAGGTAATTTACACCTCAAACACTCCTCTTCCTGTCTTATGCATAAAAATGTCCAACTGATGCATACCTTGGCTTCTCATTTTCTGCGCCCCATTATGACTTCCGGTTTCTCTTTCTCTAAACCTTCATCTCTCATTGAGCAGAGGAGTTACTGCAGCTCTTCCCCAAAGCCATTTTACACTGCAGCCATCATCCAGCTTCACCATTCTCATCTGCCAATTACTACTGTTACATTTTATACTCAAACACTTACACTGGGGCATCTCGGTGATCAAGTGATCTACACCAATAACATGCAACTGAAGCATTCCAGGTCTCAATTCAGCCAAACCACTTGACTCTTCAAAATCCTTCAAAATTAGTTTCTGCTTAGATACTGCCCAGTGCATTTAAACTTTCCACATCTCTGATTTGCACATCTGACTGGCTTCTGCTCCATCTGAATAGTGGGTAAGGCTCATGGGTGTAATAGTATTCAGAGAAATTCACTAAACCAAACTGGCAAGTAAATAATTAATCATCAGATATTAAGTTGAAATTATTGAGTAGATCATTACTATTCTGTGTATGTCCTTTAAAATCTTGGATTGGTGAGTTTTTGATTGTTAATCAATCAAACCTCAGTCCATCACAGTAACTCACCATGGTGACCAGATGACTGCAGCAGGATTTGTCCTGCGCTCTGTGACTGGAAGTAGGCGTGGCCGCCGGTGGAGTACGTCACCATACCAGTCGAGTTTCCTCCCGGGCCAAAGGTGAGGTAGGAGGTAGGGTTGGAATCTGGAGGGTTGGGGGTGAGGTAGGGGGAGGGTGTAAGGTAGGCCATGTGGGGCAGAGATGCTTGAGGTTGGTGCTGAGGCTGACTGGAGGGGTAGGAGGTCTGGAGCTGGTAGGAGAGAGAGTTGTTCTGTTGGCTGGATGTCAAGTAGTCGAGCTTCTCCGCAAAGTCAAACAGTGAACTGAGGAAAACACAAAGAAGGATTTTAAGATAAACGCACACAAAACAGATATTTAGTGAGTACCCAAAGAGTTATCTCTATGGTCATGAACACTTAATCTGCTGATACTTCAATATTTCTGATCTAGTGCGAAAGGCAAGGAGTCCTCTCTTTGCCTGCTGTGTCAGCGATGAAGAATTGTCTGCTGCACCTCATTATTCTACTACCAAGGAAAGAAAACGCCCTGGCTTGTTTTGTTTTTTTTAAACTAATCACAATCGTCTTGGGTGATGCTAAGCCCATGATGCAGCGATGGTGCCACTGCAAAATACCAACGGGAGAAGTGTGATGAGTACTCTCACTATAATGGCTAATGTACCAAAAGAAACAAGCAAGCCTGCCTTATTACAAGACCCACAAAACTTGCCATTTTCAACATGGAGGTGGCTGCTTGGAGGTTGTTTTTGTTTCCTGTAGCAAAGTTGCCTTTGAAAACATTAACATGCAGATAGCGGAAGTGGAAGACAAAGCCAAAGTCTACATCCAGTGAGTCAGACCAGGCAAGGAGCAACATAAGATGGTGTGTGGAGAAGCTCAATACTGCCAGCAAAGGAGTGTAAGGCCTGTCAGTCCAAAAAGGCTAAAAGTATTTTTATCCATCAAAGAGCAACCCTAACAGCAACGTTGCCAGCATGGCTAAAAACAATATCTTACTTATTTTAATATCCAGTCATGCAGGTACATTTTGGGTTACATTTTCAGGTCCTCCAATTATTCATCCGAGATTTTTGCAGCCATACTGAACACTGTGCTGTAGGTGGTGAAGTCACATAATGCCCCAGTAACTCTACAGAACACACCGTTAACCATTTTTAAACTATTACTTTTGTAGAAAGTAGTTCCAATAAAACTATGGTCCTTTTCGGATTGATACTTAAAGTCTCCTAACAGTGGGACTGGGAAATTTCTTGATATTCATTGTTTTTGTATCGTCTTGCATTGGGGGTGTAGGGTGGGCGTGTAGTGCTGTGATACATAACTGTAGTCAAACAAACACAATTTTGTTCAAAGCAATTACTAACCGAGATGTCTCCCAGCATGATTTCTGAAATACTTCAGAGCACCAGCTGAAACTGACTCCCCGCTACTACAGGCACTGTGTGAGCTATCATCATATTTATTTCACAGGATCCCTCTCTGCCTACTCTCTATCCTCCTGTCAGCTCTGGTATCCGTCCATGTCTGAATCGTCCTCTAGTATTCATGTCACAGTTTGCTGTGAACTGAGCTGACCTGGTGTCAGTCTGCAGAGACTGGGTGTCACGATGGGCCAAGGTGGAGCCACCCTCCAGGGCGTCCAGGAAGAGAGGTGGGGTGTGGACCGGGGTGTTGAGGAGAGGCGGAGTGGGGTTGGCAGGATTATAGGTCGTTGTGAAAAGGGGGAGGCTGGCTCGCCGCAGTGGGGGAGGACTGTGCATGGGGCGGGGGTGATACTCCGTCAAACCCCCCTGAGATGAAAGTTGGTGCTGGCCTGCATCTCTCACTCTGCATTGACCTTGAAGATAAAAACAAGCAGATTACAAACTGAGATTAGAGAGAAGCTATAGTTTAGTGTCTATGTGATTTTACTCTCTCAAAATGCTGGGTGAACCTGGGTAATTCATGACTTTGTTTGGCCTCAAGATAAAGTTCCCCTTGTGTAGGAAGATGAACTAAAGACAGATGGTTTGTGCTGCTACAAACTGCAAAAATATGTGGTTATAAAGCCACTAATTTCACTATTAGCAGTTTAATGAGATCAAACTTGCAACTACCTTAGAGGACACCTCATTGCTTTGCAAGATAATTGAGTGAACTGCAACATTTTTGCTGGACAACCTGATTTTTTATTTTTTTTGCCACAGCTCTTTGAGTTGACATCTCTGCTGTGCAAACACAGTGGTCTCACTGAAGTGAATCATTGGGCTGTGTTTTATCAGCCTGAACATGACCACAGGATGCACATCCAGGGCTCCAGACTGTGACCAATTTTTGAGAGTTTGTGAGTAAACATTTCACGTGGTTGCATTCATGTGAGTGTACGATGATCATTAGGCTGTTTTGGTGCCCTTCTGGCCAGCGCAGGGAGCAGCTGTTTTAGCCGTAGCCATGGAAATTCATAATTTTTTTTCTTCACTAGCTCAATCAATGTCTCCCTACCTGCCGCATGAAGCAATCCATTTAGTTGCTGCGTGTCCCAATGATGAACGGTCCATTGCTGATTATTTTAAAAAATAAATTAAGGAGAGAGAGAATGATGATAGAGAGGAAGAGGTCCACCTCAGATACTCCTGATGATAAAGAGTACAGATGCAGGCAGGGAAATAGCGACTGACTCAGTGAAGAAGAAAAAGTACTACATTCAATAACAACGGATAACGCAATACTCGGGCTGCAGAAGTAGATGAAAACTAATCACAGTTATGATTTTGGCTTCTCACAATTAAATAAACATGATTAACTCTGGTATTGACATTTCAGTCTGCACTTGGAAAACAATCCATGTCGATGAAATCACTTAATTTTCAACTTGGGTAACTTTAACATTAGAACGCTTTATTTCACTCTTTTCAAAGGAATTTTTGGTTCAGCCGCCTAGTAGCATCTACCGTAGTCTGCCTGTGAGGGGTTTAGGGAATGAAAAAGTGTAGTGTCTATCCATAAGCAGATGTTCAGCAAGTGCAGAGTTTATTCTGTGCACAGTTTACATGAGTTATATCAGAAAACCTCCAGCAAAGAAAATGTTGACAAATTAAAATATTTTGCAAACATCAAGCCTGACATAATTATCAATTTTTACATCAATGCAAATCCAGGGTATGCAAAGACAACTATTCATCAGCATGCAAGGTTAATTAATACCACATAACACCAAAAAAGGAGTATGGAGGTGCCACCAAATCATGTGTTTCCACTGAAAAAGTACGTCTGGAGCCCTTACATTCATTAGATACCATCACAATTTTGTTTACACTTTTTGCAATATAAAAATTATTCTTAACGCTAGGCTTCTGAGCCAATGTTGTGAATCCCTTAGCTATGGAGAGGCTGCCATTTCCTTGCTACTTTATCATACAGACTTAATGAAAAAAATTATCTACTTCGAGTTCATTATTTAGCTAAACTTGTATTTTTGCAAAGGCATCTTGACTCAGGATAAAACATAATTCCTCAGAAACAAAACTAATGCAAAATAACCCAATGCATTAAAAACTATATATTTTTTATAAAATGTGTAAATGTGTGTGGACACCTGGGCTGTTGAAGCTGGCCAGAAGGTTGTTGTAGGACGGTGGGGTCTGAGTGGACAGGGTGGGGAAAGAAGGCACTGCTGGGGCGAGCTGGGGCAGCTTGGTAGCATAGTGACCAGGAATAGGAGCTCCCTTACTGAAAAAAGAGAAAACCTAATTAACAATAAATCAGAATACAAAGTAAGCTTAAATAAAATAACACATAGGACAACACTGTAGTACTTTGGTGCCAGTGTGGGCAGGGTGGGATTGATCTGGTGATGAGGGCTGCTGCTGCATTCAGCTCTGCTCTGTCTGTTTTCAACCTTTGCTGTGATTGAGCGAACTTTCCTCCACTTTGCCCTGCGGTTCTGAAACCAGACCTGGGACACAGAAACATCCAAAGGAACTCAATAAAATGGACAGCAATGAGTAAGTAGAAGGTGCTTTAAATAGGATGAGAGGGGAGGACAGAGAAGACAGTAAAATCTACCAGACATGGAGGGAAAACTTGTTTCTGTGTGCTAAAAGTTTATTCTAACTTTTAAGCAGTCAATCACTAAATAAGCAAAGTCGTTAGTAAAATTCCTCAGAAGATCAAAAGAAGAAGTCTAACCATAATCCTCTGAGGTGTGACACCAACTGAAGCAGCGATGACTTTCCTTTTCTCGGCGTCAGGATAGTGATCCTCCTGGAACAGGGCCTCTAAATGCTCCAACTGATCTGCACTCAAGTGGACATGTTCAGACACATACAAAAACACAGGTCAACTATTAACATAGGAGTCAAATCTGAACACACATAGACAAATAGACATTTCCTTCACCTGTACTGTAGAGTGTCCGTGTTTTCTTCTTTGGTGCAGGCGGCAGCAGGCAGCTGTCCACTGTCTCCAGGCCTGGCAGCAGGGGGAAGCTAAGGGCTCGGCCTCGGCCCCTGGCACTGTAGCGGATGGAGCGTCGGGTGGAGTAGACCTGAGTTATCTCCATCTACCATGAACCAGATCAGCATTACCTCATTATCTCAGTCAAATTAAATATTATTGAACTGACTGTGCTGTTCCTTTAAAAATATAGATTTTCTCATTGTATTGATAATCACATTGCTTTAAAGCCAAACACAGTTTTGGAGGACGTCCAAAGCCAACAATGATGTGTGTCTGCCAAAACAACAATGAGGTTTACGGAGCAGCGCACAGCTGAATGTTTCAGCCCACAGAAAGCAAAGCAACAGTGATACAATAAAATTAAAAGCTGGTTCAGGTCTTCAAGGACCTAGTAATTAATTTCCAGTGTTCTCTATGTAACCCCAAAGTGCGACAGTGACATGTCTATACTGTTGGGCTGTAGCCTGCAGGTAATGATTTTTCTCACTTTCTGTTAATTGCTTGGTCCATTGAATGTCAGAGAAAATAATAAAAAGCCCACTGCAATTTCCCAGAGCCCAAAGTAATGTCTCCACACTGCTTGCTTTGTCTGGAAGCCGATCTGAAACCAACGGTATCAGATTTACCATCAGCAAATACATTTGGGAAAGTTTTTTTAGTCTGAGAAAGACTGAAACAACTGATCAGTTATTAAGATAGACGATAATTAACCTCCTGTCATTCAGTCTATTAATTTCGGCTCTACTATACTCACAATTTACTTAGTCAGTATTCTCTATATGATCCAACATGATGTTCTCTCAAGTCAACAAACTGATTTTCTGATTTGATCTGTTCAATTTCGATTTCAGAAAGAGAAATGTTGAGGCCTGAAATTAGGGAAATTGAAATGTCTTGCTGTTGCTCAACCCATGACTTTATCTGGATGGTGGGCAGAAAAAAAATCACATTTCATGGTGCAGGTACAGTATGTCATTGTCAAATAACGATATAATATAATCCATTTTGGCCATTTCCCCTTACAAAGCTTTACAGTTAGATGAAATGATTTGCCGCAGTTTGTATGTGCTTGTTGCAATGTTTCAGTGAATCTCTGTCACCTACTGATACGACACTACAGCACACACTGAGCCAAATATTCAAATCCAGGATGTCACTTTCACAGCTGCATCATTAATAATGCAGAGGGTTGTAGGTGTGCATCATTTCATACACATTATTATGCACAGCAAATTAGTTGTTGTTAAAAACCTGTTGAGCTTTACTCAAATATGCAGAAGTGTGTGTTGGGCTGGAGGTTACACCTCATGATCAGCAGCCAAAAATTATTTCAACACATCTCTATTTTTGTCTTATAAACGTTCCAAAGTTCCAAAAGATCTCAAATCCGTCTGAACTTTGTGTCTAAAATGGAGCAGCAGACATGCAATTCCCAAACAGATGGAATGATAAAGAACACAGAGCATTTGGTGTGAATATTTCACTCAGTGCGAGTGTGTGAGCAGCTCAAAGAGTCTGCAGCACTTACTTTTAAGAGGACATTAAAGGGAAACGCTTGTGTTCAGGATTCTTTAAAATGCTGGAAAATTGGTTCAGGAACAATGTTGTTCTCTATATACATTCACAGATCTTTAGTGAACAAGTGAATGGCCTCTTCTCACCTCGAGAGGCTGTGGGCCCTGCTGGGGGAGACTGTGAGGCAGAAGGGGGCTGTGAAGCCTTTTTGTCCCGGTTGGCTGAGGAGGTGCAGGGTGGACCGGAGGCTGTGAGGAGTACAGCAGGGGGATAGGAATTGGGGGACAATAAAGCCCTGTCCCCCCAAAACCCAAGTAGACTGGGTCAGACAAGTCACAGCTGTTCATCAGGCCGATGGCCGGCTCCGACAGAGCCGAGCTCTCCTCTGAGCTCATTGCTGGCACCTCCTGAATCTGACTTTTCTTTTCCTCCTCAAACCTCTGACCATCATCCTTTACTCCTCTCCTGTTTCTCACCGGGTCACTTTGCTTCTTACCTCGCCTCTTCCTACTCTTCTTCTGCTCGTCTTTCTGCTCTAAACTTTTAGTGACTTTATTCTCTTGCTTATCAGCCATTGTTTCCTTGGTGTCCTCAATCTCCTTGTCTTCCATCTGCACCTCTTGTGCCTCCTCCGCTTCCAGCCTACTCTCAGCCTTCACCTGCTCCTCCTCTTCTCCCTCTGTCGCCACCAGTTCCTTCTCTGATACAACTTTGGTTTCTTTCTTCTCCTCCCCCTCCTCCTCCTCTTCTCGCTGTGTCTCCTCTCCTGCCTCTTCATCCTCCCTCTGATTGAACACTTCCTCCTCTCTCTCCCTCCTCCTCCTCCTGCTGCTGCTTATCTTCCCCTGGTGGTTCTTTGTCTCCAAATCCTCCAGTTCCTCACACAGAAGGCTTGGACAGTCTGCAACAGAGCCAAGTGAGAGATTAATTCTTTTTACTTTTGTTCAGGTCATGAAAAGCCTGGATCACTTTCATCAAGACACAATATGATAACTAGTACTTTATCAGTGTAAAGTGTCTTTTGTGTATTTACAACATTTTACTTTAGCACCTTACTTTTCTAATTATATCACATTATTATTGCTCACAACTTCTTCAAAAGTATTGTTTTATGTAACACATGGCGTGTATATCATAGGCTGATTGTAAGACTTACTATGTGAAGTACCATAAGCAAGTTGTGAAATTGCACTCCAGTGTTTTCAGATTTATCATTTGTAATTTTTAGTATTTTAAAACTCCTGTGACATAAATTAAAAAATATATAGGAAAACATAGGATTCAGTCTTTCAAAACCACAATTACATGCTTTGAACTAAAGTTGAAAACTAAGAGTTTTTGGTGTCTAATGTGTCAAACAGCAAAAGAATGGTCACTGGAATTCCCTAAAGCCAAAGTCAACATGTCCAAGATGCTAAATCAGAAATTATTAGTTTACATTCATTAAAGGGACAACGCATGATAAATTTGAGCATCGGGTGGTTCATTACAACTATAGACTGTATAAACGTAGCCAAGCTCATTTCTCTTTATCTAGACAATTATAGCCTGCATCCAATAACTTTCATTAAATTAGTACCTCATAGTAATTTTAGAAACGTTCTTGGGAGCACCTATACTACTGTGTGGACAGTATTTTTCAAGATAATCACACACATTATTGTCCAGGACAAAGAACTCCTCACATGGACGTACATACAGCTATTGTCTTTCTTCTTCCATATTCATGTACCAACAATATTCCACCAACAATGAAATGACCATCAGTCATTAAATTACATTTTACTCATTTTTTCTGATGTACACTGACAAAAATCTAAATGTAGATGGTTTTATTTTCTGACTTGAAAGTTAAAATCTCAGAAAAAGGTTCAGTTATGCTAATTGTGCACAACTGGTTACAAACTCTGGACAACTTGTCTGGATAATGTGACCAGAACACAGACACTCCTTTGACCAGTGACTATAAAACGATACCTTAAAATGCAGCACCCAATATATGTGGAATTCACAGGATGGGAACTGTACACAAAATTTCTCTTTATGCAGATGACCTGCTACTGTATATCACAGATCCATTGTCATCTGTCCCTAACATTGTAAATATCCTGAAAGAGTTTGGAACCTTTTCAGGCTACAAACTAAACCTGTCCAAAAGTGAATGCTTTCCAATCAACAATTTAGCCCTTCAGATACCAGATAGCGCACTTCCTTTTTGTATGTCAAGGTCCGGCTTTAAATACTTAGGCATACATGTTACTCGTCTCTTCTCGGATCTTTATGACAAGAATTTTAAACCCCTCATGAAAAAACTGGAGTCAGACCTAAAGCTTTATTTATCCCTCACAGGCAGAGTTAATTGTATAAAGATGAATGTTTTAACAACATTTTTGTACCTCTTCCAATGCCTTCCAGTTTTTCTGCCTAAGTCCCTCTTTAAATCATTGGACAAATTAATAAATTAATTTCTGTGGAATGGTAGCAATCCCAGAATCCGCAGAGAACTTTTGGAAAGATCCAGGGTGGCCTAGCACTTCCTAATCTGAAGAATTATTACTGGGCATCTAACATACAAAAAATCATATACTGGTACCAGGCTTCAGAACTGGATTGGTGCCAAATTTAAGCTAGCTCTTGGTCACGGCGGGACTACCTTTCTCGCCATCAAAATACACATCAAGCCCTGTAGTAATCTCCACTCTTAAAATATGGGCACAATTTAGACAAGAATTTAAGCTTAAAGAATTCTCTATGTATCGTCCTATTTGCAATAATCATCTCTTCCCTGCATCTAGATTGGACCACTCCTTTACACGATGGT
>OMNN01096599.1:0-31198 GCA_900302755.1 Chromis chromis
CTACCTTCCTGTGGATGAAGGTGGGCAGGGGCTTATAAACATTCAGGCAAAAATTGCCTCCTTCAGACTCCAAACGGTACAAAAAATGTTGTATGGATGTGGCCCCAGCTGGCTGGACACTGCTCGCCTGCTGCTGAGGAGAGCCGGGAGGTTGGGATATGACAAGCAGCTGTTTCTGATTCAACCAGAGGACGTAGATCTGACCGGGCTGACTCCGTTCTACAGCTCAGTGGTGCAAGCCTGGAGGATTTTTAATTCGTACCGTGCCACAGATGGGACTCCTGGCATGTGGCTGTTTGAGGAACCTTTATTTTTCAATAGGTTCCTTAGTGCACAGACTCTGCAGTCACCGAGCCTGAGGGCTAACCTCAGAGTAGCCGGCTGCACCAAACTGGGACATCTGATGAGGGCAAGGCCAAGCTTTGATGCCCTGAGGGACAAGAGTGGCATCACCTCTGTGAGGCTGCTCAGTAAAGTGGTGGAAGAGGTCTGTGCCACCCTGCCACTGTCACTTAGAGCATTCAGCACAAACCGTACTCGGTGTGAACAGTGGACTGAGGGGATGGAGTACAGTTTCCCCTCTCTGGTGGTCGAACCTGCTGTGGGGGAGTGGCAGGAAGGAGGGGGGCAGCTGCTCACTCTCAAAACCCCAAAAATGGATAAACTCCTGGACGCCGGTAAGAGGGCAGTCTACCAGTGCTGCGTTAAGGTTTTGCACCTGCGCTCTCTGGCAGGGCTGAAGGAGTCGAGGTGGACTGAGTTTCTCGGCCCAGACACCTCCCCCAAAGGCAGCTGGCGGTCTTTGTATAAGCTGCCCCTGGACAAGCGGACGGCAGACCTCCAATGGAGGGTTGTGCATGGGGCAGTAGCTACTAACAGATACAGAGCACACCTTGATCCAGAGCTGGGGGAGGAGTGTGGGTTTTGTCTGGCCACTGAAACAATTTTCCATCTGTTTGTCCAGTGTCCTCGGCTGGCTGCTCTGTTTGAGCTTCTAAAATCATGGTTTCAGGCCCTCGGGGAGGAGTTTTCGTTTGTGTTGTTTGTATATGGGCCAAAGTACAGTGCAAAAAAGAAAGCGTTGCACACCCTAGTTAATTTTCTTTTAGGATCTGCTAAGCTAGCCATCTGGCTAACACGTAAGAACCAGGCTCAGGGTGTCGGCAGTGTGCAGCCGGTGTTGGTGTTTCAGGGTCTGCTGAAGGCCCGACTGAAAGTTGAGCACTTGTATTACAAGATGACGGACAGTCTGCAGACTTTCAATCGCATGTGGGGTATTGGGGGGGTCCTCTGCTCTCTAGATGGTGATGAAGAGCTCACCATTAATTTCTGAATGTGAACTCCTGAAGGAGACAATCTTTTTTTGTTGTGTTCGCGTCTTATTCTTTTGTTTGTGTGCTTTATTCAGCTCTCATGTAAGAAGGAATGGTGATCTGTTTCCCTGTTGAAGTTGGCAAATAAATGGCGTTTTAAAAACCAAAACCAACCTCTCCTCTCCTCTCCTCTCCTCTCCTTCTTCTCCTATCCTCTCCTCTCCTCTCCTTCTTCTCCTATCCTCTCCTCCTCCTTCTCCTCTCCTCTCCTCTCCTCCTCCTATCCTCTTCCCTCTCCAGATGGAAACTAGCAGCACATATTTCTGGATGGATGCGCCTCGCAATATATGAGACATCAGGAGAACATATGTTTTTTGACAGCACTATTCAGCAGGAGGAAACTGTGCAGACTAATCACAAAAAAAATCAAATGTTGTGCCTATCCCCCAGCTGTCTGCTTTATCCACTGCAAATCAGTAACTTGACGTGTTTCAAATGTGAGCTTGATTTCAACCAAATTATATCTCAAGGTCAGTGGGGTTAATGCAAGCTCACAACTGTTGCTCCATATCTAATGTGCCTAATTAACTGGGAATTAGAGAAGCTTGGTTGGTACTTGTGTGCTAAGAGATGGAGAGGGAGATGCTTTTGTTTGACTTGTCCTGGGATTATGTCACAAGACTTGACTGCATCAGCAAAGGTATACAGAGAAGTGTGCTGCAGTGCAGAGTACAGTCAAGGTGACCACCTGTCTTGGGTCAAATTTATAACTAAGTTATTGTAGGTGCCAATTTACTTTTTACAGTTGTAGTTTTTAGACAGCAGCTTCATATCTCTGCAGCTTTTCTAGCTGGCCCTATTCAGGTGATGTACAAAATATTTCACTTTTTCTAGTGTTTGATGCCTGTGGTGCCAAAATTGGCAAAGAATCCTTTATTGACAAAGGCATTTTCAGAAGTTAGACTGTACTTTTTTTTTTTCCCTGGGTCATTGTCAGGTTATAACTAAGACTGGATGATGTCTGTTCTATAACTAGCACTATCATTCAGCTTTCCTGGTAGCTATGCTCACACAGCACAGGCTTTTTTCCTTTTGCAAGATATATTTCCTGCAAGATTGCCTTTTAATTTTCTTCCTCTCCCCCTCTGGAGAGGTGAGCACTTCTCCTGTTTGACAATTCCAAGCATTTCAAGGGATTAGAGGAGCGACCACATGATACAACCCACCAGAATAGTAAACAGGCCTGTGTTGCCACACAGTAAGCTGTGAATATGAGATAGGAAAAGCAGTGTGGCATTGGGAGTTTTTCCCCCCTTGGACTCAAACTGCTTTCTGACTAACTGCCCCACTGAGTGTGGCCAGCTAAAAGGTGTGATTAATTAGTAGAGTGGAACAAAGGTAAAGTGGTCTCATACTCTTTCCTTAAGTGGCATTCAAAGGCAAACAGATCAGCTTTATAGGGCTTTTATCCCCATTTTAGTTTGTATCAGTCAGGCTGCTTTAAAGTTCCAGACTGGCCACAGATGAAAGGCCTCATTTCTATGTTTATTGGCTGCTCTGCATGACGGGGTTTGGCATGGAACTGAGGAGCTGAGGGTAGACAGTGTAGACACCGCATAAAAGCATTTTACACATTCATGAATCCATAGAAAGTGAGAACTCCATGTTACAAAGCTAAACCTGTCAGTTTCACTTAAAGTGGACCTTCCCGTTTGGCACGTCAGAAGTGTAGCGCTGATTCTCCGCTGTGTTCCACAAGAAGGGAGCTGTCCTCAGTGCTGAAATCAAGACAGGCAGCTGGTGTCAAGGGTAAGAGCTGCGAGAATCTGCTGTTCAACTGCCTCTTTATCACTGTGGTAATCAGCCATTTTCCTATTTTCTATGTGAGGGTGAATCTTTCAGGACCCGACTACTTTGCCCTTAAAGCCCAACTTTTTTAGTTAAGTCTCTCCTGATGAGCTTTAAGTATATGATTTGAATGGCTAAAACTGTACAGGGCCTAATTTCACTGCATATTCTAAAAACAAAACCCCTCCGTTCCATTGGTCCCTAGTTTCACCTTTTTTATGCTTTAAATATTCCCTTATTAGCTATTAGATGGCAGGTTAAAAGCTGCTGAGGATGTTTATTATACTACTTAAATTATGAATAATCATCACATTACATCTTTCGCCTTCAAATTAAATAACTGCCCCTAATATGAAGTAGGACACAAGATTAAATGGTTTCACCACACCTGACATATATTTCCATTTATTCCATTTTCATGAAGATGGTAGAAAGAGTCATGCTATTAATTTAAGCGTGAGCAAACAACCCAATGATTCTACCGTAAGTCGAAGCAGCTAGACAAATTGCACTTTCTGGGCCTCTTGAGATTTGCCGCATTTCATTTTCCATTTAATTTATTGGCAGAGAAGATGAAAACAGTGAGTTCACATCTTTCCCAAGGTAAGGTCTCTTACACTTGACAGTGGAAGGAGCTTTTAATATTCAGGTCATGTTCCTGTGCCTCTGTGGTCTTTTTGTGTGATCACATATTCTCTTCCTCTTAAATAGATCACAAATAACATTTGCTGAGGGACTGCTGATTTGATATACTTCTCTCTGTGATTGAAACAGTTGTAGCAGTTGTGTTAGTTAAGAAAACATTTTTGGGCACGAAATTATTTTATTTAAGATATTAATTAATACATGTATCATGTGTATGTGAGAGAGAGTTTGGGTACATCTGAGTTTACAGGGTTAAGGTCAAAATACAATGTATGTTTGTTTGACTAGTTGATGTTCTTTCAGTTTGATGATGAACCATGTTATTCCATCTTAAAAGTGAAAGGACATATATTGCTGATGTTGTGGCAGGCAGAAGAGGCCGGGACATTTAATACAGCTGTACACTGCCAGGATTAAGATGAGATGAGATATACGAGGTCCCTGTGATGCATGGTGGGACACGGTCATTCTGCTGTGCACAGAAGATGAGTGCAAGATCAGATGAGGCGATACACTGCTCTCTGTCAACCGTGTCTGGGCCTTATATACATGATTTCTCTCTGCCTCCTCTTGCTATGAAGTCTTACTTATGTTTAAAATTTTCCGCCTCAGTAGTAGTTAGATATGTCCCCTCACAGACAGCTCCTGGATTTGAACCTCCCTGTTTTTTTTAGTTGGTTTTATCTGGTCTGGTTTTCTGCTTCTACAAAAGTGCATGCTTTTGAGTCAGATTAAAAACAAGCAAGTTAAAATGAATCAATGTGTGGAATACACACAAATAATGAAGAGAAGACAACACAAATTATGTTGTCTTCACTCTACTGTCTTGTCTTGCTTTTCTGTTTTTGTCTCCTGTTCAACCACACTCTCCCACTGAGCTCGATACGACTGCTGTTGTTCTGTTGTATCTTCTGTCAGCTGCTCTTTTAATGAAATCCACTCAGTAAACATATTGGCTCATGTTACTCTTTGCCAGCCTTATTTCCACTTCACACACAAACAAACACAGTGTAGCTCTCTTCCTCTAGTTTCCTAATCTTAGGTCAGACAATTCAGAGATAAAGGCTGGTGTTTGTTGCTGTTGGACATCAGCAGTTGTTTCAGAAACTGTTGGAGAACAGATTGGCTGTCAGCTCAGGAAAATGAAGGATTATGTGGCAGATTGTTTGTGTATTGTCTCAGAATTTGTAAATTTCTGCAGACATGCTCAGACTGATCCTCTGGCTCCGCTAAGCCCAGCTCATAATCAGAAGGTGGAAAGAAAAAAGTTTTCGCTAAACTAACAAACAGATGTTTACACAAAGATGATAAATTGATGCTGTCCTTAATAAAATTAGGAGAAGGGGAGTAACACAACATGCCTGTGTTGGCTGTAAAGATTTCCAAAATCCTTGCTGATGGACTCCCCGTTAGACGGAATGATTATGAAACACCTTTCATCTTCACTTTCCTGGGAGGCTTGTTAACCACATCTGTATGCTGCAAGCATCCAGTTCAGTGAAGCATAAACACTGTAATCTTTAAATCTTTAGCAGTGTTTCCACAAACAATACACCAGCCCTCCTGACGTCTCTATCACAGTGTGGTCACATGCAGGGAGTTAGTAATTCAGGTCACATTCTCTCCAGGCCTCCCAGTGCTTACTGGTAGGTTTATGCTAATCTCTATTTAAATGCAGCCAAACAGTGAACCTTCCTGTTTAGGTATGGTGTATAAATGCTAATGTAAGTTGCACTTTTTAATGTGGGAACAGTGGTTTTTGAAGTAGGTTACCCAGCAACTTGAATACTGCTGTTTTTGTTTGTTTCTTTGCCTAATTTGATTGCATTTATTTTTGCTGCTTGAAAGCACATTTTCTCTGCATTTTATCACTGTTGAATGAGCTGTGAGAAAAACAAGTGTTGGCAAATTTGTCCACCACCGTCAGACATATGGGTGTCAAATATAGTCTCACTGTGTATCCACACTCTGACTGTACATGGCACGAGATGTACTCAGAAATTCAGACATAGCAGGTGGGGGCTGTCTAGTAGCTGTTAGACTGAGTTTAATTTTTAGTGAAGGAGAGGAGACTCTGCAGGCGTCACACAGAAGGCAGTGGGCATAATGCAGTGGATATTATGTAGTTTGTGTCCTCTCACCTGTCTATTTAGTGCTACTCAGTCATGTGCTATACTCACAATTATGACGTACACATCTGCTTTGTAGCCTGTAACAAAATGAGAAATAATCGGTTCTTACTTCTGGCTGATGCCCATTGGTGTAACTGGTTGATTTGCAACAGACTCTGGCTGTGTTTGTTATTGTTGTAGCATGAAATCAGAGACGAGCGTGTATGTAAGATCCCTGCGTTGTAGTCATTCAGTAATCCACAAGGCCGGCATTAAAATTTTGGCCTCACTTAAATAGATGTGGTTTTCACATGATTGCGTGATGGTGGCAATGCAAATATACATCATGATTAAGCAGACAAAATGAGCAAGTGTTCCAGTCTCTCAAGCATGTGAGGAGCAAGATATGGTCCTGTGCTACTGTCAGACTTCAGAGGCTTTCATATCTATTGCAGGTCCTTCTCTCTGTGTGTCTCGCTCCACTCTCTTTCCTCTTTTTTTATGGAATGAAATACAAATTAAATGCAAGACAAACTAATATATAAGCATGCTTCATTTGCATAATCATAATTAAGTACAAAAAGCTCTCTCTTGGCATGTTGACATAGTTCATTATTCCTCTCACTTGCGCCCATTGTGAAGGGGCATCTTGTTCATGAGGTCCCAGGGAGCGACTTGACCTTGTTGTGAGCTGATCCAGATACTGCAGCAGTTTTCCAGATTGTTTGATTTGCACTTGTAGTTGAAGTGTGTTGATAGACGAGTCACAGATGGGAGTTGTTCTCTCATATTGAGCAATATTCAGTGAGAAAGCAGGGAGGCAGCTGACAATGTCACTATAATTTGCAGTAGTCAAAGATATTTCCAGCTGGAATTATCTTGTTATCACTGCACCTTGTCTGACATCATTTGTGCAAATCGAGCGCCCTCCATTTCAACAGTTTTTCACAAAGATAAACTGTATTGTGAGTTATACAGAATTTGGAAAAGTTAAAATCTGATGTTTTTAAAAGTCATTAAAGTTTTGATCATGATTATAGAAATGGATATCTCCCCGTGTTCATTAGACAATTATTACCTTTTAAAGGGAGAAAGAATAATTATTTTCTCACTTCCAGCCAGTCCGCAGCTCTGTCGTGTGCTTAACTCATCAGTGAAGCAGAATGGATAGATAAGGCATTAGTGTGGTCATTAGCATAGTTCAGCATTGGTGTGAAGGCCATTCATCAAACTCAATGGAACCACAGAAGCAATAAACTGATTTCTTATATATTTGACACTCCCCTTTCAACGTTCTGCACCCCTCCGCCTTAAATGGCTTGACCTTTATTTTGGTGACATTTTCAAACTAAAGAAAGAATGGCCCCGGGTAGACTTCCAGCTTAACTCTTTAGAATTGTTCCCTGCAGTGGCAGTACCATTTTGTCCCAATGCATGCTATTGTTTGCATAAAATCTTCATACATTTTTCTACATTTATGACAGCCTGGAACTAAATGCAAATGCTGTCAGGTTTGCAGTTGGGCTCTGTTTTTTTGCATTTTTCTTTTCCTTTATACATTTGCACATTTTTTACATACATGTTTTTCCTAATTAGTTTGGCTTTTATTTTTTTGCACATGGTTCTCAGCTCCACATTTTTGTAGTTGCGTTATTAATTAGCTTGTCTATTTTTATTTTCCTGGCCAGGTGTGAAAAATAAAGATCCAGGCTTATCAGTCTTATTTCTGTGCTTCAAATGATTTAGGTTTTTAATTGCTTTATTATATAAAGATTTTTGTTTTACTGCAAACATGCCCTAATTTGCATAGTTTGGTTCCAGAAAGTAGGGAGTGGTTTTTACCTCTCTGTGTAATTCTGTTATTTTTGGTTTTATGATGCATAATTAAAAATACAGGTATTTGAAACATATTCGTTATTTTTTTTATATCATATTTCAAAAAGAATGTGGGTCTACATCTTAAGTTATTTATGCTGGTGTTTCTTTGTGAATATATTGTGTTATCATCACATAACATTTGCTTTTAAGTCTTTTACACTTCAGACACATTCATGGGCCTTTGCCTCATTGCTGCTTGAAATACAGTTTTTTGGAGTGACTGTTAAGAAGTGAGCAGAGTTGTTGCAAAATCCAAGTATTCTGTATGAATATTGTATTTTGTGTTTAACTCCCTCTGGTGCTGCTAAGTACTTGGCTGAAGAATGGTCAGTTCATTGTTTCTTCCTCTTAACTTCTGCATACCACATTTTTGCAGCATACTTTATCCCTTTGACTGCACGGGTTTTACTGCAAAAGTGAGCTGCAGGCTTTTCTGATTCTGTAGCTGAACTTTACCAGAGTTCCTTCCAAATACTGACGACGCTTTAGCTAGAATAAGCCACCAAGTGATACTGTCCTTTTGAGTGCAATTATGTTGTTTAATTTTGTGGACTTCTACTTGTGAATGCAATACTAAACATTATATTTACTGTGTTCTAACTGTTATTGGGCCCTTCATGAACACTTGCCTCTAACCTTTTTGATGCAAGTCAAAACAATCTTAGCAGGCAAACCTAGGATGAATGTAAGTGAATTTTTATCCATCCAGTGCATTCTCTAATTGTAGAACACCCAGTTTATTGCGGGGTAAAAACATTTTTTTTGAAAAATGGGACAGGGAATGAAACACATGTTAACAAACTACCGCATCAACAGAATGGACATTACTCCTGTCCACATCTGCTGTCTCCAGCGGTCTACTTCTCATTTTATTCATTTAGAGATATCAGGGAGGACCTTCCTTCCCTCCACATCTTCTGCCAAGGACTCCTTCCCTGCTACGTTCGCACTACACCAGCAGTCTTTGTAAATAGGACATCAGTTCTATTTATTTTCACCCAATTTAGTTGCCACTGTAGGCTTCCCTTGGAAACTGTCTCAAGTCCAATCTTTGCTGCCCGTCACCATGGCGACAGCAAGCCTTTAGCTCTGGCCTAATCAGAAGCAGCTCAAAGTGGAGGGATTCTTGAGGGCTCAGATGTAACTCTCTTAATTCTTTGCCTCGTGGCAATGAGACACAAATGTTTTTTTGTTTTTTTTAAAGGAAAAAAAAAACATGCATACTTCATTGAGGCTCATAACCCTGCTTCACTGAAACAGTGTCACTGGGGTAAATAATTGACCTAAGCGCACACCTTAATTGCTTTCACATAAACAATATTTGGTTTTGCTGTGCAGTAAAATAAATGCATGCTTGGTGGACTGTTATTCCCAGCACAGTAAAAAAAAAAAATCACTGACATAGCTTAGCTGCTTTCATTTCCTCAAGCTCTGCTGGGTTATCTGTAATATCACAGGATCTCGTTATTGGCAAGCCAGCCAGGTGAAAGCGACTAACCTCATATGTTTGTGAGCAGCTGAGTGATCGCCCATTGTACAAGGGTGACTGAAAGATATTGTTGCGGATCTAGTTTCACCTCTGTTTTGCTAATGTTAGGCATTCTTTTAGCGGTAAGTCTGAACAGCGCTTGCTGTCACTCAGCCCTGCTGCAACCACGCTGACATCTGCCAGCTTGAGCTGCACAGTTACCAGTTAGAGCCTAATTTAGGTGTTAGTACTCTCCTGTCTCACATTGTGGTGTTGTTTCTATAACCTCCCTCTCTATTTTGCAAATCATCAACCCGCAGCTCCACAGAGCTTCTGGGCGTCTTAATAAGCCGGAGCAGATATTCTTAATTGAAATTATATGATTAGCCGTAGCTACAGGAATCAGGTTTCCTCCTTCTGTGGGCCGCTCTCCTGGGAACAGGGAAATGGGTTAGCTTTACCGCTGTCTGCAGAACCCTGATTAAAACCAGCACATGGTTACTTGCATCATACAGTATGAATTGCTGGCTGCTGAATTCGCTTCTCTCACTTACATTTAACTTCCACGTGGCTAAGATTTTCTGTAACAGTGTGTGTGTTCTTGTGTGCCTCTGCCATTCAGTGCATTCACTCTATGTCGAACTTCCATGCCTCTTTGATGTTGAACCGCGGTGCATTCAAAGACATGTCGAAAGATTTAATTCCATTTGTGTTTGAGTGGAAACATCATGAATGCAGATTGGTTAAATGGGTGTGCAAAGACTATGATAAATGCTTAAGCTGCTGACTGACAAGTCGTCCTTTGCTACAGCTGCAACGCAGACCTCAAACATTTGTAGCGCCTGAAAGATGCTACAAATCCATCATTTTTCAATTTCCTTCCCTTAGTGAGACACTGAAAAAGAAAAGAGAATTATGTATATGGAATCATTAGTTGGATTAGTTGGATGCTCCAAACCACATATAATGAAAATACGGACTCGGTAATCTCTCCCATATGGATGAGGAAACTGTGAGGGTGTCATTATTATATTATCAATTAACTGTCTACAGACTGTGGGCTGTGGAGATTTGCTTTATGCAATGATTATTTTTTTTTAATTGTAAAAAGATGACACTGAAATGTATTTACATCATTTTCTTTATGATTAATCAGTCATACCTTTAATTATTTACTCATGAAACAAGCTAAGTTGGACATTATCACATAAAATGACAACTATAAACAAAAGAGGCACAATATAGACACACAAGAACAAGGCACAAAAAAGGCACAAAACACATTCACATCAACTTTCTGACCACATGTACACCTGTAATGAACGCCTACATAATGCAAAGTATTGTTCCACATTTGTCATATAAATACTAATCCGTCTGAGGCAATTTTGGTTATAGTTTTCCAAAGATAGACTGCAAGGTTTACAAACCATTTTTAACACACTAGTACCTTTTTACAGCTTGTTCTCAGTCATGAGTTGTGAGTAATCCCTGTTCATTTTCTTTAATGTCTTGTAAAGTTCCTTTTCCCCCCTTGATAGCAGTAAAGGTCTTTAATTAATTCATACATTCATTGAGGAGCACACTTACCTTTCAATACATAGATTTAAACAAATATAGCACCGCTTTCTACTATAAATCAGTACAGTAGCCCAGTAGTAAATGTGGTATCTTGGAATATTGTTAAATTAACCTCTTTCTTTGAACGTCCCGACTCATTTGCATCTGAATTTATGACCCGTGCGTCTTAGAGAAAGCTGGAGTTTTATTGTGCAGATTGCTGATAGTGCTATCATCTCTGAGTGTCAGCGAGAAAGGATTTAGCAGAGGAGCTCAGTCTCACCACCACACTGAGCCTCCGTTCAGTTTAACTGTGGTAAACAGACCAAGGCTAGCAGTGTTCTATCATCGGGAACCATCAGGGGTAGAGAGATAGGCGCAAAATAAATTAGTGTGCAGCCACATTCTCTCACTGTCAGTGTTTCCTGCTGTTGTTGGGTCCTGGCGAGCCAGCAGGAAGTGAGAAGGAATATGAAACATTTAATTTTGACGGTGGAGTTATGGAGGAAGGAAAAATTTGCCTTGTATATTTCATTTTTGCATTTAGCAGCGGCCATTATTGCAGATGGAATATGCTATTGTTTTAAATGATACTGTGCCAAGAAAATACTAAAAAATTTCATGCCAAGGAAAACTTTAAATACATGACTTTGGCAGAGACATTTTCAGAACTCTGTAGTATTATAGACCTAAACTGTTAAGTTAAAACGTGTTTGAAATGTTACAAAATCAGTAAAACACAAATGTTTGATTTACTTAAATATGACTCTTTATTACCTTCTGAAGCCAAGATTTGCAGCAGACACACCTTTAAGTTGTGTAAGCTTTTGCCGTCTAGCACACTTTTTGTGGTGTTTGTGCCATTTTTTTGTGGAGTCCCTGTCAGCTCCCGACAGACTGGATGGATACAGTGAAAGGAAAGGCATTCTTCAAGACTCTCCAAAGATTTTTAAACAGGTTTACCTCCAGACACCGGCTGGAGTCTTGGTCACTAGACACTTAGAGACGTTATGAAGCCTCTGCAGCATTGTTTGTGCTGTGTGCTGAAAGGTCATTGTCATACTGAAAGGTGAATCCTCATTCTGACGCCATCTGTAGGTTTTCTTCAAAGACCTCTCACCTTTAAGCTTTGTTTGTTTTCCTCAGTTCTCTTTGTTGTGCTGCTACCATCATTATCTGCATTGTAAGAGCAGCATTAGCCAAGTGATGAGCCGTGCTGTTCGCTTCATTTTAGTTTACCTCGTGATATTCAGGCCAATGTTCTATTTTTTCTCACCAGATAATAGAATATTTTCTTCTTATGCTGTCATGTCTACTGTCATTAAGTAAACTCCAGGCAGCCTGCCATATGCCTTTAATTTAGGAGTGGAATCTCTCTGGCTATTCTCCCAAGAAGCACTGATTAATGGCGTGTTACAGAGATCTTTCTGGCAGGTTCCCCCTCTTTTCAGCAGAACCCGTTCTTTTAGATCAGTCATATAATCCTAATCTAACAAATTGTTGGGATCAATTCTAGTTGATCCAAACAGTTTTTTAGGACCCTTTCTCAGATTTTTTTCCTTAAAGCAAGCCTGCCAGTATGTACGTTTTGGTGAGTGGCAACAAGGATCTTTTAAACTCTGATGCATCTGATGCAGAATCACCACCTGGCTATTTCACAGGCAGAAGAGGAACAAATCAAACACCTCTGCTTGACCCTGCTGAAGCTGCAATCAGCTTAGTTAAGGGTTATTTTTTACATGCAACACAAAGGTCTCTGACTCCTGGAGACACTATGGTATATACACTGATCAGCCACAACATTATGACTACTGACAGGTGAAGTGAATAACATTGATCATATTGGTACTATGTGGTGTTCTGCTGGAAAACCTTGGATTTTGGCATCCGTGTTGATGAGACTTAGACACCCAAATAAACATTGTCCCAGAACAAGCACACTCCCTCATGTAAATGGCAATCCCAAATGCCACTGGCCTACCCCAGCAGGAAAATGCAGGTGGTCATAATGTTATGCCTGATCGGTGTAAGTATCTGATAAGTGGTGTTGTAGATCCGTCTTCTGTTTAGAGATGGATGCTCCAGTTTAACACAGATTTCTTCTTCATCAAAGAAGTCTCCCTTATCCTTCATATAGAAGTGGACTGAGTCCTGTGTTGAGCCATGCACTTGGGAAACAGTTGCTCAGTCTCTCCTCTATATAGGTCTGTGCACTCCTTGCTGCACTGGACTGTAAATACAACGTGGCTAAGCTTGTGCTGTTTTACGCTGAGAGTGAACCAGTTTTTGTCTCAGAGCATTGCTTGGTCTGAGGTGCACCATGATGTTTCTCAGACACTCCAGCTACCCACAGTGTTGTTCCACCTGTTCATCTTTCCCTCTCTGTTAGACAGTGTGCTGCCTCTTCTGGATCTTTTTGCTGACTTAATGAAGGCCCAGTTGGGATAGCCACATATTTTAAGTGCTGTCTCAACATATGTGTGCCCCTTTCCCTTTCCCTGTATTACATTTTTGTTCTGAAATTCTATGTTTAAATTTGCAAAGGCAGTATTTTGTAATGAAATATGCAGGAATTTGCATTTGCATTTTCCAAAAAAATATAACACTGTTCTCTTACAGCTCTTCATGTGTAATAATATTATGTTAACCACTGGTCTTTTCTGCCAACAATGTTTTTTGACTGCAATAACAGAATTGTGGGTACATTATCCTCCATGCCATGCCTGTATATATGTAAATTCATCATGTCATATGTGTACATATCCATACGTAAACTCACCATATCATAACTGTACTTATCCATATGTAAATTTCACTATGTCATAATGTA
Organism: Chromis chromis; assembly: GCA_900302755.1. Classification (NCBI taxonomy): domain Eukaryota; kingdom Metazoa; phylum Chordata; class Actinopteri; family Pomacentridae; genus Chromis; species Chromis chromis. Next base: position 13,654 of record OMNN01096599.1, read on the forward strand.
CATATCTATGTGTACATTCATCATGCCTGGTATATTGTCTGTAGCGTGAATTTCCCCAGTGAGGAATCAATAAAGTTTATCTTATCGGAAACGGGAGAGAGTGGGAAAGGACATGCAGTAAACACCCAAGGTCGGAATTGAACCCGGGACAGCTGCTACGCCTTAGCACTTGGGTCACACGACATAACCGTTAGGCTATCAGGGCGCCCTTATCTTATCTTATCTTATCTTAAAATAAAATATGCATCTAAATGTTTATTTTGGACATTTATTTTCTTCTCTTTATCCCTAGTTCTATGTTTTTGCCTGAAGTGTCTTACCTTAATGAGTCTTCATGTCAGGTATAATATGTGAATGTTATCAGTTAAGAAACAGACATTGCATCATCATGTGTTAAGCCTAGTAACCTATATACCAGCTCTGTCACATTACATGCAGCAGATTTTTCACACAATTTCCTGCTAGTCACTCAAATAACATTATATATTAAAGCAAATCACAAAAATTGCTAATGGTTAAGAAAATGTTTACACAAATACTTTCTGTTGATTTTGTTCCCAGCTAACTGTGTCCCTGTTAAAGAAGAGAGCAGCTGAGTAAAAGAAGATCAAAGGTGAGTGGCTGCTAGTAAATTTCCACACGTGTGCTCCATAATGTTCTTAACTTCTTTCTCATTAGTCAGGTGTTACTAAACAGCCTCTTGCATAAAAACATGAGCTCATATGTTTACGTGACCTGTTTGCTAAAAATAAAGTAGACTATGGCTATGATATGTGGCACAAACACAGGCTATACCTAACTGCCTACTATTGTTTTGTTTGACTGATCCATTTATACACACAGTAAATCATAAAAGACTGATAAATATAACATAATAAGCCTACACTGATTATATTGATGGATCGTGATAATTAGCAGCAATACATTTCTATTTAGTCAGTAAATGTGCATATAAACAAAATCACATGTGTAGTAGTTGTTTTTTATGTTTGTTTGTTTTATCAATCATAAGTATCTACAGTTTTAATATGCATATGCTGATGATCAAATACCCTCTATGTCTGTGCCCCTCGTATTCCCCCTAAAAAGTGGATTAAAATAGTTATGCAATGCATATGTAATTCAGATATGTAACTCCTTTGAGTCTGTCTGTTGAGCACTAGGATGATTAACTGTCCTGGAACGCTGTTAAGAAGCTCTGTGCCAGAAAAGAGAGACATAAATGACGCCCCTGTTTTGCAACGGCAGTGGTACGGTCTGGTTTGATCCCAGCGTTTTGGGACGACCTGGACGGGGCCGGACCGACCTCATTAGGCCGAGGATGGGGGTGGCGTGGGATCAGGGTTAGAGGGAGATTAACCACATGCAGGCCTATAAAGCTGCATTGTAATCCGCACACTGCACACAAATTCAGAGCAACAACTTCTCCACGGACAGCATTTTTCGCTCACAAGTTCGTCGTTTTTTACATAGAGAATATTAAAAAAAGGAAGAAGGGCATTTTCAGATTTTGGATTTATTACAGCTTCATACCATAAAAACATCTTACAAGGGGCTTCTGAACAGTCCTCCTCCTCCTCAGAGATACAAAAGAGTAAAAAAAGGGAAAAATCATGAAAAAGGGAAAGGTATGTTTTTAACTTCTTTGCCTTATTATGCTACAGTTACTCTGATTTATTTAGATATGTGCCACTTTAATTTCATTTCTTGTTATCAGAACTGTGATTTGACACAATTCTCTTTTGTTTTAATGGTAACCTCATAATTTGGCACAACATCATGTTTGTATGATTTTTGATGTCTCTGAAACTGACATTGCTTTATTCTCTACACTTGTGTTATTTATACTGGTTATGCAAATATGGAGTCTTTTGAACAAATCAAACAAGAAGGCTGCTTTGGAAAAAAATGTCTGCAGCCGGTTTGATCTGTAAAAATTTAATGTGTCACCGACTCTGTGCAGCTGAAGCACAGATGAAAGGAAAAGCACCGCTGGGTCGGTTTGTGTGTGAGAGTAAACACAATTTTCACGCTGTATAGCGACTTTAAAAGCAGCTATACCTTTTTCATACAGGTGAGTGAAAATGTACTGACCCTCCAAACTATGTTTCTGTCCCAGCAGGTAGGTGACGACAATGAGCCTCCCACCTATCAGGAGGCAACAGCAGGTGAGAAAAACACCTTCATTGTAGTTTGACGTACTGAATAGAAGTAAACACTGGCTTCTGGTTCTACACAGACCCTAAATAGATACTAGATATTGTGTTGTTGCAATTTTCTTCCATTATTTTTTTTTATCTTAACCAGGTGAAACACACTGAGACCAACATCTAATGGATCTTTTAAAGCTATTTTTCTGTCAATATTGCTTTAATTTTAAATTTTAATTACTAATCTCAATCATTTTGATCATAAAACAGTGTCAGGAACTTGACTTCATTTGCCTCACGTCTCCATCTCATCTCTTTCTTCAGGATATGAGGAGATGCAGGCCCAGTTCTCTTGGGACGACAAGACCATCAGGCGGACTTTCATCAGGAAGGTATTTCAAACTGATTTGATAAAACGGACTACACCTGTACAGAAGAAAACATGCCACAGCGGAACTTCTATTGCTCTGACAGTGTTTGTTCACTATACCTCCAGGTCTACGCCATTCTCATGCTCCAGCTGTTTGTCACTGTGGGAGTTGTCTGTCTCTTCACATTCTGGTAACTACTTTAACATTTCTTCTGCTTATTTTCTTTACCGCTTTTATCAGAGTTTGAATTAAATCAATTTCATTTTCACCTCCTCCAGCGCACCTGTGAGGTTTTACATCCAGACTCATCCCGGCTTGTACATGGCGTCTTAGTAAGTGAAAACACATCATAACCCACACTTCACGGTCTGTCTTTTCATGTGCATTTTGTATTTACTTGTCTTTTATCCCTTTACCCCTTTCAGTCTCATGTTTTTGGCCACCTACATTGCACTGTCCTGCTGTGGAGACCTGAGGTAAACTCTCTAAAAACACAAATGTTCAAGACAGCATATAAAGGATGCTGTTTTGATATAAAATTGTAGTTAAATTATTTTGACAAATTTTCTTTTTACCTCAACAGGAGGCAGTTTCCCTGGAATGTCATTCTGCTGGTTCTCTTTGTGAGTACTCTGCAGTGTGAAATACTTCACTTTACACCAAAATACAACATGCTCTTTACTGAGCCTAACTGGAACTACGTTTTTCTGGCTTATCCTTACAGACTTTGAGCATGGCCTTCATGATGGGATTTATGTCGAGGTAATTATACAGTATGCATCTGTATGAAACACTGCTTTTTAGCCATGGACGTCTTACTAACATACATGTGTTCTTGCTTCCTCCAGCTTTTACAACACCAAGTCAGTGGCGCTCTGTCTGGGAATCACAGCTGTGGTGTGTCTTTCTGTCACTGTCTTCAGCTTCCAGAGCAAGGTGAGAAGCAAACTTCAAACTGCTTTCAAGAAGCCCAACAACAAAACAAATGGAATAAAATAAATGCCTCATGCATTTTTCTCTGCAGGTTGACGTCACGTCCTGCCAGGGCGTCCTGTTCTCTCTGTGCATGGTCATGCTTCTCTGTGCCATCACCCTCTCCATTGTCGTCCCCTTCGGATACGTAAGTTCCCCTCCTTCACCTGTCTCTAGAACGATCCATTCCTGCCCACGACCCTTTTAGAAGAGGACCAAATTAGCAGAGACAGAGTTAAACAGCAGTAGAAGGTTAATGCCACAGGTGCTGCTGACTGCACTCGGATAATGAAAAGGGATTAACCCCACAGATAATCTTTCCCCGTTCTGTCGTACTTAAATTAGCATCCCGCTTTCCTTCTTAGCTGTGTGTTGTAATGCTTTTTTTTATTTTGCACCACAGGTTCCCTGGTTACACGCTATCTATGCAGTGATAGGAGCCATCCTCTTTACTCTGGTGAGAATCAGATCTTTCAACAAAATCTCAATGTTATCAGACATTTTGTGTGTTTTAACACTTCTGTGTCTTTCTCTGCCACAGTTTTTGGCGTTCGACACTCAGATGCTCTTAGGGAACAAGCGCTACACTATAAGTCCAGAGGAATATGTCTTTGCCACTCTCAGCCTATACCTGGACATCATCTACCTGTTCTCCTTCCTACTACAAATCATGGGAGGAGGCCGCGACTGAAGCATGTCAACAATATTTGAACTCTTAACAAACTCAACAACCAACTTCATCTTCCTCCAGAACAAGTCGACATCGGGCTGTATGGTTTTTGATTAGAGCAATCTGTCAGGTTTTTGCTGGTACCGTAGTTAAGTAACCCCATCTGTACAGTCCTGCTGCTGGTTGTGTCACTGTGCCCAGACACAACCCACACCTGCCAGTTGTAGTTGTTCTCTGCACTCTAGAAGTTTGTGAGCTGCTCTGGGGGTCTACTGTGACCTCCACATCCTACAGTGTGTGTTTAAACAGTCTGCCAGGCTCAGAAGTGGATAAAAATCAGCCACAGACACAAGTGAGAAATCAACTTCCTTGGCTGCATCACTCTGTTTATCCATCACTGAGCCAATAATGGATATTCAGGCGAATCTGCACTTTCAAGCTCAGCAAGGTTGAGTTTGCTTTAATAACCTGTTTGGTGAACAATATGTAGATTTACTTTTATACTTGACTAGTTCAGTGTTTTGTATGTGTGTTCTGTACAGCATGAGCATGGATGTTTTAAGGGGGAAATACTGTTTTAGAGGAAACCTTGATAATAAGATCCAAAGCTAACAAAGGCCAACCACAAAGGGAAAGTGTGTGTATAGCTGCATACAAATCCTTTAGTTGTTAGAGACATGTTTCAATTTCTATTGTAAATATAATGTGGCCTTTCAAGTGTGTCAGAATTAGAGAAAATTTCAGTTGATGACAGGAATACAGGTGTTATATGTGCTTAAACTGTGTAAACTTTGTAGTGAATTAACTATTATTTAAATTATTTTTAAATAAAATGTGTAGTTAAATTATTAGTTTTGTTGTTGTTTGTTTTCTTTTGCATTTTTGAACTTCAGCCCTCTACAACCTTACAAACAATAAGTGGATTTAGAAAATAGACAGATGATACAGTGGTTACTCAGTTTTACTGCAAGAACAGCTGTAAATAAGTTAGTCAGTTACTCGTTAAAAGACATGTAATGATAAACACAGTTCACCCAGACGTCGAAACAAGGCTTTTATTAAAAAAAGAAAAACTGACATATTCAAATTCAAAGAGAAAACCAAGGAAGAAGTAAAATCTTATCTCAATCAATAAAAAAAACACAAGTTACAGACAATTCAGCAACTCTGGCACAGGAAGACAAAAGTAGCCAAGTGGCATTTGCAAAAAAACCAAATATCAAAACCTCTTTCCTCTAACAAAACTGTACAAAATGAGTTCTTGTATAAATAAAAAACCATTCGCAAGCAGGCAGTGAGATGAGCCCATTGGATTTTCAAAAATGCTTGTGATTCACACAAACTTGGTTCATACAGTGTTGAGCAGCGACACGTGTTCTTTTTTTAGTATTTTCTATTCAGAAATGTCACCTTCAGATCACACTTCCAAGTTAGGATGATTTTAAATTTAACTACTTAAACTGCTCACTAGCAAAATAAAAGTAAACTCTTTACTATGTATTAATATAATCAGATAATTGGGCCACTGGTATCAACCAAATTAAAATAAAAGTAGACATTTTGAAATCCAGATTGGACAGCATCTAAACACCTGTTTGGAAATCCTGTTTTAGCAGCAAAACATTTTGAAACTATGAAATAAGTCATCCAGTCACCATAAGGATGGACAAAAAGAGCATTTACAAATTAATGGACTAAAAATAAGTGCAATGAGGTTTGTTTTCTTTCAAATGCTGTATACTATTTGTGGAGCACACCACTGCTCTTAGTATTCCTATAATTTTCATCTAATTTAAAAATGCCAATTCATCTCGGAGCACAACGATTTCCTGTAATATCATCATTGTTGTCAATTTCTTTTTAAAAATAAATAAACACTGCATTGTAACAAGTCATTTCATAGTTCCAAAATCTTGTTTTTTGTATTAAAAGTGATGGCTAATACATGGAATATCATTTCTCTGAACATTTTCCTTCATGATGCACTGAATCTGAAAACTTGCTAGTCACTGTGTTATCTGGACAGGTTTCTTTTTTTTTTTAAATCAAGAAAACACGCGAGAAGAAACAAACGAAATGGTGAAAAGAGCAAGTGGAAGGAAAGAAAGGCTATTTACAAAATTAGCTCTCGTGTCTGGAAACTCTCACGTTCAACGCCATCGTTAAAGCTGCACTCTGGGTTCCTCCTGGATGTATGGAGCCAAAAAACCTTTATACTGTAGTCTTAATGTGGAACAATGAGTGCATGTTAACACCCTTATTGCAGCCTTTTCTATTTCTGAATCTATCAGAACCATAAAAAAAGGCATCTTATCCAGACAGACAGCAGGTGAGCGTCTACGGAGGAGTTTATCCAAGACAGTAGAGCTAAACGGTGGGTGGCTACAACATCTTTGGTTGCAGAAATGTACAACAGAAACACGCAGCAAAAAAGTCGACGTGAGGAAAATGACGAGTCAGAGACAGAATCATCAAACTGTGAGCCTCGAGAAAAGACGTTATCACGCTCTGCTTTTTCACTGGATTCAAACATGGATGGTCGAGGAGTGGGAAGAAGATCTCCTCGGAACCCCTACAGCTAACTTGAGACGACAACTAACTCGATGGCGTTCAAAGAAGCCCGCTGCCATTTCCGCAGTATATACAAATCAATGTCAATCCTATGAGAAATCAGGCAGTTCATCCAGAGAGAAAACATTAAGGCTTAGCTAAAAATAGTTTTTGCAGAATTTTGGATCACTCACAAATTCATTCAGACTTGCTGTCTCACTAAAGGCTGTAAGAATTGTCTTTAATGGCACTTCCATGGTCTAGTGAGCAGTCCTTTGTAAAACCATTATTTCTATTATCTACATATCTACAGTTTTTGATGTCTGTATAAATTAAAGTTCAACATATTTGGATGGTGACATGAGCTCCACTCGATGTGCTGACTGACAGAATATGAAACATAGCCAGGTTTGTCTGGACTTAATCTTGTTTGAGCCGCAACACTGATGCAGCATCAGCATGAATCTTTTGGATCAGCACTAAATAAAACTCATCGTTTGGTTCAGCTCTCCATTCTGAAAGGCTTCCTACAAACAGGCCAGACACGATGTCAGGACAGACAACGCAAGGTCTGGAACGGAAAATTTCGTGTGAAAAGAAAACAAGAGAAAACTTGATGTGCACAAGAAAACAGCATCAATCCTTACGCAGAGGAAAACTAACATCTACTCTATAAAAAGCTAAAATCTACAGCTAAACTCTATTCTACTTCTAAGATTAATTCATCAAAAATAAGGCAAATTAGCTCAAAGATTTTCAAGTGACAGACAAAAGAAAAAAAAAAACATTTATCTTTCTACAAACTAAAAAAATCACTGACAGAGAAAACTCAGGTGACAGCAGCATTGAAAAAAGACTTACAGCTCCCTTTCCTATCGGAAAAATTATTCTCAGGGATTTTGTTAGTCTTTCCTGTTTGATTTCCCTCATTGCTTTTGCTAAACTATATCTTAATTTAGTAACTGCATTGTTCTTTGTACACAAATCTCTCAGTAATCTAACTGCTCATTTCTAAAGCACTTCATCCCTTCGACGGAGGATGAATTTAATGATACCTGATGGTTTGCCACAACAAAACCGCTTAAAACCACTTCTCACAGACGGGGATGTAACGCGGAGTTACATTTAAACAACAGGAGGATTATTGTGCTGCATTCGATGTACCCTGGACGTGTGAGGCGGGAATTTGAAACCACGTCGAAGCCTCTAGGTTTTCCTTTCATGGTCGGCTTTAAACAGCTAAAATATTCATATTTTAGTGTTATACTTATTTGAAATGCAGCCATTTATTAAAAATGCCTTGACAAATGTAGAATGCAAATATGGAACACAGAATGTACATTATGTAGACTGTGTTAACTTCAGCAAATAGTGAAAGCTATAGCATGACAATCTTAATGCATTTCAACGGATTAAATGAACTTTCTGACTAGTTAAAAGTTTAGCAACTGTCGTCTTTATTTTGGGGGGAAAGTTTCTGGAGGTGAAAAACCTCCAATCAAAGTTACTGAGCAGGAAAACTGACTTCTGGTGGTGCTTTCTTAGATTTTTTCCACGTCAAAAAACTCCCAGTTGCAATCGAATGCAGCATTAGAATAGTGTCATTTAATGTTTTTTTTAGATGGTGAATACAGGACTGAATTGAAAGTCATCCAACCATCAAAAAAATAATTTTCATGAGCCAAATATTAAAGCTCACTAATGCGTGGGGTACAGATCTTAATGTCTATTTCGTCTTGCCTTTATAGACTACAGTATTAAATAAGGTCTTTTCTATAAATGTATGCTTCAATGACCTAAAAACTCTAAAAAATAGAACTATAATTCAAATATAAATATAAATAATTGATTGTCTTTTGTTCACTTATGAAAGGATGATTTTAAAGTAAAAAAAATTAATTTGACTAAACTATAAACAGTCAATGTTATCATCATCTGTGCATGAATAGAAATCTCTGCAGCAGTTACAGGAAGAAGTAGCTTTAAACGGTTTACCTCCCACGGTTAGAATGACTCGACACATCAGACCAGCAAAAGTGTTTGTAAGGTTTTTAAATCTGTACAAATTGTTGCCCCCGCTGCTGCAAATAGAATGTCAAACAACAGACATCAGGAAATAAAAATAAAAGTTTGCATATTTTACAAAAAAATAAAAGACACATTGTGTTTCAACTCTTCCTTGAATCACTCTGAAACGTCCAGAATGCTTTGTTAAAAATAAGAATTTGTTATATTACGTGCACAAAAATAATGCTCTGTGTCTTTTCCTCCCCTCCTAAGTTTTTTTTTTTTGAGTTTTTTAAGCTTCTTTTGTTATGTTCCTTTTTCAGTTATCAAAATAGATCAAAGCTTCTCTGAAGAAGATTCCCACCTTTGGTTGATCAACTCTTGAGGATGTGAGCAGAAAAGTCCAATGACGTTAAGTGTTGTCCTTTGTCTTAAAAAAAAAAAAACAGACATACACACACACACACACACACACGCACACAAACAAACACACTCACAGTCACACACATGTTCCTTTTGTCATCCATGTTCAAGTCCAGGTGCTTGGTGATGGTATGGAGCACAGATCTCTTCCATGTGAATCCTGTTTGGTTGGATTCATTTCGTGCCCTCAGCCCCACCCTGCTGGGAGCTGGAAAACACACAACTCAGTATTAATGCGATGAAGCTGCTCAACACATTCTGCTCATAGTTTAGAAAACACTGCATGAGATGCATTAAGACCAAAGCTGTCATTCTGCTACGTACATATAAGCTACAGTGGACATTTTACATACTGTTGTTTTCTGAACTGTTAAGTTTCAAAACTGCAAAAAGACCTGTGCTTACCAACACATTTTCTCCAACTTTAGGGTGTTTTTAATTAAAGTACATTCTTTATGTTTTTTAGCATAAATACTGCTTTGCTTCACTGGCAAATGAAGATGTTTTTCACTAAATCTACTGCTGACTCAGAGGTTGACACTTAACAGTTTGATGTTTGATGCTTTAAAGTGCTGTATGCAACATTCAAAACCACTGAATCACATGAGCACCAGCATCTCAGACCAAAACAGACCCATCGGCTAGATTAACTAAGCCACAGTCGTTAGACCATGCTAGCCATGTAAAATACATTAAATGGCCACAACGAGTTGTTGTCAACAAGACTAATGTGATCTTCACTTGACCTGTTGCTCCTCCATCTGCTTTGCTTTACTCCGGTCTGTCTGTGTCTATTTCACATGGTGAAACAGAGCAAACAAGAGCGAACCAAAGAAGCCAAACAGCAGTAAAAACTCTCACACTGACCTGAATTGAAAATAGTCAAAATAAATTAGACAAATAAAGAAAATAAAACTACTTTTCTTTTTGTGGGGCACAGGCTGAATACTAGACTACACTTTTGCAATGGGAGTCCCTGTCAGTCTGTTTGGAAATATGGGGAGGGCCAGCAGTTTCAAAGGGAGGGACTCACATGCACTAACACAGAACACAGAAGCTCAGATTACAACACAAACAGAGGGAGTGTGGCTCCATTCTTGGCTAAGGATGCCATCATTCCACCATAGGTTTACATAGAAGATAGATGTTTCCTGCTACTGTATATCAATGTTTAAAATCTTGTATGTGGAAACATTAGCATTCAAACACTTTGCTTTCAGTTACTATAAAATATCTAGTATGCACCCATGTTTCCAGGTTTCAGTGCAACACGGTAATGTAAATCAAGCCAGCCATAAGAAAACATGTCTAGCACCTACAAATCATACTTGTACTTAGCTACAATAACTACCTTGTGTATTTTTTTAAAGGTTTACTTCTATACTGTGTTTTGCTTTACACTAACTCTTTCATGGCTCTTTAACTGCTAAATGCTTACTACGGGCACCGGCTAGTCACTGGTTTTGTCTGTCTGTTGTTTGGTGCTGAGCATGTAGTGTAACATGGGTTTATCTGAGCTTTATAGCTGAAAATCACAGCTAAAAACATCACCATGAGAACACTGAGAATGAACCGAAACAGTAAAGTTTGCTGGCTCGAAAACTAGAGCAGTGAGCTGAAAGAGCCATGTGATAATTCTCTATCGGTTCATCACTATGAGCAACATCCTTCACATACAACTGATTCATTGTAAATAGAAAAATATTGATTACAATCGCTGTCTCTTTCCTTTATTCATCAGATTAAGTTTTATGAAATAAAAGCACACAAGCGCAACACTGATTAGCAGTCAACAATATTATGATTAGCTGTCCCAGATGTTTAAGCTCAACAAAGGGCAGCACAACTCATAAACACGCCCCTATCCTTGAATAGTATTATTACTTCCTGTCCAGACAGCCACAATATGCATCATGCCTCCGATTTTGATTTGATTTGTGCCACTTTTCAGTGTCAGTCATTCATATTATGATTTGACCTTGCAGGCACTTTACAAACATCAACCTACATGTGATTTGCAGGATAGAGCAAAGAAACTTTTAATGTCCCACCTTAGCTTCACTTGGTGTGTTGGTATGAGTAGTTTGTGTGTTCTGCGGGAGTCTCCATGGCAACCTGTTGCTGTTGACCACCATTCTCCTGTAAAATAAAATTTAAAAAGCATATTACACAACTTAATCGTTAATGACAACGTGTCTGTTACACAGATTTGATCTTACACATAAAGAGAGATTAAATAAATCAAATATTCTTGTGTGGATGAACAAAGTACAAATGTCAGGTTTCACAGATGGAGTCAGTTTTTACCTCATTTAAAGATTGGTTGAAGTTCATCATTTAGACCGACCCAATTCTACCCTCAATCTACTCCAGCTTCTCCTCTCCTACATCCAATTTGATCTTATCCATCCAATCACAGCCTAAATTCCTGGCTTACTACTCTGCCTCTTCCCATTCATAAACCTGCCCTTTTCTCATTCACTGTGTTGCTCATCCCACAGGCCACTGAAGCTCCACATTTCAACGAATGACTCAAGAGTCACCGCAGGCACAGAACCCTCCTGCAGAGCGCTCAGCCAGGATCTGCTGCAGCACTGAAACAAACAGACTGAGGCGTCTCCGCCATAAGGCTCTAAAAACAATCGCAAAGGCTCTTCCAGCTGGATAATGGCAGTGCTTAAATAGACCCAACATGCTTTTGTTTAGACAGGATACTATGTTGTTTCACAAGAGGAAAATTATTTATTTGAAAGTTGTATTAAGTGCCCTTTTAGACAGAAAAATCTAATAACTCCTGGTTTTACCTGGATGAATTTAAATGATGTAAGTCTACAAGATGCATGAGTTAAATCTGAGACTCACTTATGGTGCATCCAGATTATAAATGTAACAGCATCAGCAAAGACAAAAAATCAGGAAACACATTGGAGTGGGAATGAAATTATTGATTAGTCAATTGGTCAATCCACACATAATTATTCAGCACCTACTATGATAATTGAATAATTATCCTAGTCATTTAAAAAAAAATCAAATGTCAGTTTTGAGTTGTACGGCTAGTCAGATAAAGTGAGACATTTGAAAACCTTTCTCACTGGTATTTGGTGTTTTAAAGACAAAACAGTTACTTCAATTATCAAAAAAATAATGGTTAGATTATTAAATCATTTGTTGCAGCCCTAAAATGCACCATAATTACAAAAAAAACATACATTAAGCTTTTGAGAATACAAATTCAGCAATGACATCGATGCTTCTCCAGCTCAGTGAATGAGTCAGTTGGCACTTTCCAATCCAATCCAATCCAACTTTAAGCAATCACGTTCACTACTTTTGTACTACTTTTGTTATTAGTCATCCACTCCTTAGAGACATAAATGAAAGCAGGTGACACCGAGGCAAGCTTCATACCTCTACTGCGACACTGGAGGGAGGCACTGGGGTGTACTGGGGGATGTAGGTCCCCTGCATAGTTGTGTTGGCCGGAATATACTGTAAAGAAGGCAGAGAGAAAAACGTGTTAACGTGAATAACTGAAGTTATAAATATCTGGACAGTTAGCATTGGGGATAATTTTCTGCTTTTTGCATCACTTGTGTGCGTGAGAGTGTGTGATGGGTACTGACTGTGCCCGTGCTGCCCAGGGACAGGTGGCTTAATTGCTGGGTGAGAGGTCCCATCATGGACGTGGGCTGGATGGACATGGCATGATCCATTGTTGGGGTAAGAACTGTACCCTGTAAAGGCACAGAAACGCACACATAAATTCCAGAGTGTGAACCACTATCACCAATACATATAACATACGGTGCAATTCAAGATCTGCTGTAAACAGAGAACTACATTCAACTATAGGGGTGAAGCTGAATAAGAGGTTGTTGGAGGAGTTTGGGTCCATTCACACTTTCATTACCACTTCAAAGATGAAGTCCAGATTTAATTTAATACACTTTCATTTACAATTAGTCACATACTTGCATCAACATTAGTTACATCATAAATTATATTAAAATCTGTCTTGGTTACATTGACTCTTAAAGACAAAGCACATACAACATATACAGAAGACCAAACAGCAGGGACAAAGAAAAACAAACACTCGAAGTGTTTGAGGAAGCTAACAGGAGTGATGGGCTGAATTTGGATTAACATCAACAGACAATGTTTGTACTTTTGGTTAATGCAGATCAGAGTTGCCACTGCTGTAGTTCCGATGGTGGTGGTAGTGCACCTCAAACCGTTTGGCAAATGCCAAAAAATATCAGAATAAATATACCTTATATACGTTTAAGTTACAACTGCAAAAGTTTAGCAGTTACGCCTCAATTTCACATAGCTGTCCGTTATTTCATATATTATACGGACTATGCCCCCTAAAGGAAATGCATTTCTTTACGAATTAATAGAAATGCCCCTGCAGCCATGGGAAAGAGATTCATTTTCGCAGTTTTCCATCCTCTAGTTTTATAGAATATGCACAGGGATCATTAATAGAGAAAGAAATAAGTGAGGAGTTTGGGCTGCCAGGTGTGGAGACAGTTTTGTGCAACATTTGGAGAAAAGATGAATACACATGCACTGTGTACGTTATGTAGATAGCATGTGCTACTCTAGGTAAACTAGTTCCTTTTTATTTATTGGTTTATACAATCTGACTGTGAACCTAATCAAGCAGCTGAACAGTCTATTGGTTTCGTTTTTGCAATTTCCTGGCACGCAGTATAATCTCTCTGGAATCCCACTGCAAATGTTACATTTTTTCACATTGCAGAAGGAAAATTTTGAACTGAAAAAAACAACAAAAAAAAACTGAAGGAGAAGTACTGCAAGTACGCCAGAGATCACAAAGGTTCTTATAGAAATGAACTGAGTTCCAGTTAACTCGCACATGTACATAGAACTATGAGGAAATGGGGCATAAATGCATCCATTTACAGTGACTAATGGATGACCTGCAGAATGGACGTCTTCATGTGTCAACCTCACACCGCCCTCTCAGCCATACAGGTCACTGTCATGTCACTAATACAGATCATTCAACAGCTGCACCGATTAGGGATCAGATAATCACTTCAACTCAGCATTCTTTTTGTATGAGATGTGTTGTACTGCACATTTTTTCTGTTGCTTTTCATGTGACAGGAAGAAATGAGGCTAATTTCAGCGCCATTTTAGTTATACTTCGGCTTGGATTTGGCTTTTAAACAGTTCAAACACACACTTAACTGTTTTTGCTGTTGATAACTATCTGATCCACCTCAGGCAGGAAAATTATCTAAGTATAAAAGGGAGAAGAAGAAGCTGATATACTCACAGCTGGCTGCATGAGGTATGACTGATGGTGCATCCAGGACGGGCTGTGTACCTGCAGATTAGGAAACATCATGAAATTATTAGTATTATTTTTTAATTTGATGCTTTAACAGTCCCCCTCACAGCCCTTAATATGTACGTTTGCAAAGAAAGGTCACAGTACGATGCAGAACCTGAAGAAATACAGGCAGAGGTCCTTCCTGTGAGTCTGGTAACTTACATAATGTGTGGACATAATGAGGGGTTCAGCACAGAAAAGGAACAGAAAATTAATTATTCACAGTCATGCAGATTTTAAAAAATCCAGTATGGCTGTAAACAAAACTTCATTTGAATCTGAATACAGTGAAATGTCCCACCTGGTAGGATGAGACAGGAGAATGCATGTAGGGTGACAGGGAAGTCTGAGCAATCATTCGGTTTGGAGCCAGACTGTAAGGTGAGGAGTAGAAGCTGCCGAACACACCGAGCAAAGTGAGAAGAAAACATGAGGACAGCCGCACCATGTCAACAATCTGCAGTATGTCTCCGGCTACATTCACAGTATTTTTGTGTTCCGGCAATGCCCAGCAGAGGGCGGCCTTTTACCAGAGTTTGACTAGTATGTTTATTTTTCCTGGAGGGTTGGGACTGTTTTCAGTCCGTCTGTGCATACCACTCACCCATTTTGTAAGGCTGTGGGGTCATACGCAAGCGTCATTCCTCCCTGGGAAAACAATACACAGGATTCAGAACCAGTGAGGTCATGCAAACACCGGTGCAGTATGCACTAAAACAGTGAGCTAACACACAGTGAGAATGATCAAATGCAAAACTTTTGACCATGTTCTTGCTTTAATTTCCCTCTAGAGAAAAAAGTGTGACTTTAGGAATGACGAGTTGAAACTGGCTGTGTTACCGTGTCTCCGTCTCTAGCCCAGGGCCTTCCATTTTGGAGGTACTTCCCCTGGTTCTGCCTCTTCTTCTGACCTCCGTCTGCAAACTTACATAATAAGGGCTCTGTGGGCACTGAGAGAGCAACAGATCAAACAAGAGAGTGAATTCAATGATCACAGTAGGGAACAAAAACACTCGCCTCTGGCACTAACAACAACAATATCAGGTTACTATAATACAAAACAAACATTCCACGCACCAGGCACTCCTGGTGGAGTCTTGATGAATTTGCCATTGAAATGCTGAATTATGGCCTCGCACTTCTCTGTGGACTCCATTCTGAAACACAAAGTTCAAGTTAATCCCCCTTGTGGAGCAACTGTTCACATTAGGTTTGGATATGCCAGATCTGACAAAGCTATTTTTCATTTATAGCAGAACATTTACTCAAATCATCACAGATTGCCATTTAGGGCTGCAGTCTGACCTGGCAAATCCAACACCACGGCTGGTCCCGTTGGCATCTCGGAGGATGCGTGTGGAAATGACCTGGCCAAAGGACTTGAGCATGCTCTCCAGCTCTTGCTCATCCATAGACACTGGGAGGTTGGAGATGTAGAGATTGGTGGGGTCCTGCTCCTGTTGCTGTACAGATGGTACAAATGAAAATCAATTCACATACACATCTTTTTAGGGCATAAAGGATAATAGGTGCTACTGATTCTTTTTTGATTCATTTCAATATCACCATGAGTTGTGCTAAAGCAAAGGCTGTACAACTGCTTCAGCTGCAATGTAAGATTTATTTTAGCACACTTTCAAACATCTTTTCTAATAAATTTGCATTTGCAAATGGAAAAATTCTTGTCACTTTCAAAATCTTTTTCACAGCAGAAGCAGAAATTTCTGTGTAGGCAGCAGTGTGACCTGTCTTTCCGTCCACACCTGCCATTGCTCTTGGCACATTAATGCTTCATCATATCCGTCATGTCAAACATAATTTTGTAACAAGACACGATACGGATAAAATATTTTCAAGCAATTAGTGCCTGACCAGTGAATTGAAACTGAACAATTTGCCACTAATGCCTCTCTATGTGCCATTGCCTCAGCTGTCTGTTTTTATAACTCCACTTGCATACTAAATACTCTGACATTTACAAATATGAATTTGTCCACAAGCATGAAGTCACACTTCTTTATAGGACTGTGTCTAATTGGGACAACTTGATAGCTGCAAGTAAATTAAGAGGACAGATAATCCAGAGACTTATTTTACAGCACTAGCTTGAAAGTGAAACCCTGTGTGAGCGTGCAGAAGCAGACAGGAAGCCAGGCATGAAGTTAAAGAGTTCACAGAGCAACAGGAGCCTGGCAACCAGGAGAAAAGAGGTTGGGCTAAAAGGAGAGGAAGGGAAAACAGAGAGTCAAGGAAGAGGATAGAACAAACGGAGGGTTGGAGAAATTATCAGCTCAAAAGGCTGATATTTTGTACAGAGGGAGGGAACCAGCATGATGGGAAGTAGCCAGAGTCTGGTGTAATTTGGGTAATTAAAAAGGAGGATGACAGAAGTAGATGAGTGTCTGCTGATTAACAGGCTCTTCTCCTTCATCAAAACATAATTTACTTCAATCAATCCCCATTTTGTCTCTTCTTCCTTACGTTTACTGCCATCAGATAGCTCTGCAAACCACGAATAATATAGTTTTTAATGGTGCATTAGATATAACGAAACAATTGAAGTTACAAACTGCAGATCTAACCAAGTGTAAAAATCTTACAGGTAGATCAAAATGTAGTTGGTCTAGTTTTTAGTAAAAATTGATTATCTTCCTTTGACGTAATTCTGGTAATTGTCACTTGCCTTGTCTTGATAAGCAACTATATCTTTATTTTCTGTTATTTTCAACTAGATGGCTTGAAATTAGCCATTTTTTAAATCTTCTTTTAAGATTTTTTGTGGCCATACCGCCTTGTGGATGCCCGATCCCGTCAGATCTCGGAAGCTAAGCGAGGTAAGGCCTGGTAAGTACCTGGATGGGAGACCGTGAGGGAACACCAGGAAGCCTGGGTGAATGCAGTGTGAGAGTGAGTGGTTGGTGGTGGTCGGAGGGGCCGATGGTGCAGATTGGCAGCCTCACTTCTGTCAGTCTACCCCAGGGCAGCTGTGGCTACAAACGTAGTTTACCACCATCGAGTATGGAGTGAATGA
>OMNN01096599.1:31218-51247 GCA_900302755.1 Chromis chromis
GTGCCTTCAGCCATAGAACATGAGGGGTCACTGGCCACACCGCCTTGTGGATGCCCGATCCCGTCAGATCTCGGAAGCAAAGCAAGGTAGGGTCTGGTCAGTACCTGGATGGGAGACCGTGAGGGAACACCAGGAAGCCTGGGTGAATGCAGTGTGAGAGTGAGTGGTTGGTGGTGGTCGGAGGGGCCGATGGAGCAGATTGGCAGCCTCGCTTCTGTCAGTCTACCCCAGGGCAGCTGTGGCTACAAACGTAGTTTACCACCATCGAGTATGGAGTGAATGAATAATGCAGTGTAAAGCATCTTCGAGTGTCTAGAAAAGCGCTACATAAAACCAATGCATTATTATTATAATGACATTTTATGAGATAAAATTCTCTTGCTGAACTGGCAACCAAATCTGCTTGTCTTGAGCATGCTTATATCGAAATATTCACCCTTAGATTTGACCAAGCTTTTTTGCAGTGCAATCATTATAATTACACTGATCTGAGCAACAAACAGGACAGCAAAGCCAACATCCATATACTGGCACAGGTTGGCACAGCTGTTCGGGCAAATTTGACAGGGGTTCGACCTGACAATGAAGAATTCCTCTCAGTATTTATGGTATTAAAGTGTGTCAACAGTTATCTTAAATGAAGATTTATTGCCTACAAGAGTAGCCTCTGTTCTCAGCCATGAGCCACCTGGAGAAGAGATAACCTATTTTCACTCTGGGTAACAGGACCATTATGTAACACAGTGGTACACTGCAGGAGGTCATAAGCCAGCTGAGACTAATGGAGTTCAAGGCAATATGACAAAGGCAAAAAAAAAAAAAAAAAAACTCCCTCCCTTTTCCTTTTTGTTTACCCTTTACCTCTCCTAGTAGCCTTCACACAATAGCCCATTTCATATTCAAACAAGCTTTCATCCTGTTGTGATATGAAAATGTTGTCGCACCCAGCCCAAGCACATGAATGGGATTTGCTGAGGTGTCACTGAGCATTTTTTGTGTGCCAGGCCCGAGGTGAGCCATGTCTGATAAGGTGTGTCTCCTGTGTTGGCAGATTTGCCGGCTAGTGTGTCGAGCAGCGTATGTGAGCTGACGTCTGAATTTGAACTGGGAGGTGCTGGGAAGTAAGAAGGGATCTATTTTTAACCATGCCATTGTTCCCCTGCCCCTACGCATGCAGCTCCTCTGGGCTTGCAGCCTGGAGGCTGGGGTGGCCCGTTCAGGGAGTGAGCGTGCTCAAAGGACATCAAGTGCAAGGTGTGGCTCATTGTGTTTGTGATCAACACTCTGCAGCAGCCATGGTGAAGGTGCCAACAGGTGAAACAACACTTGATATTGATACTAAATTGGCTGAAGACTATTGCTTGTTTTTTCTGACCTGAAGTAACCCAGTGTCTCTGATGCATCTGTGTATATTTAGGTTTATATAGTGGTTATCAACACCTCTCCTTGAGCACATGTCTGGGTGAGTCAAGTTTTGGTGTCCAATTGCACTTGTCAGGTATTGAGATACACAGGATTATGTGGCACTCTTGCAGAGGAGGTGCAGTGAACTTAGACTCTGGGTTTAGTTGCACCGGACTGGTTTGGGTCAGCTGGCAGCGTGGATCCGTTACAGTTTTCCAGGACTGGGCTGAGGGAGACCCTGGTGTTACATTGCAGCAGGTCTGTTTGGGTGCAGGGTAGGGGGAGGGGACAGGGACATTGGGGTGGAGTGTATTAAGTGCTGGTGTCAGCCCCAGGCCTGGGCCCAGACGATGGACAATGCCAGTCCATTGTGCCTGTCCCATTGACAGTGGGTGTAGTGGCACCCTCCCCTGGGTTCCCTCAATGGGGAGCCTGAGAGCCAGAGGGATCAGCTTAATGGGCCGACAAGAGTTGCTTTGACTGCAGACACTTGGACAAAGAGCTCAGAACAAGCGCTACAACAAGAGCAGGTTAGAAACATACACAGTACAGAGACGAGGGCGTGAGGGGAAAGGAGAGAGAAGGTAGGGAGGAGGGCAATGAAGAGACAAAATGAGGATGAAAGAATGGCAGACAGGCTAGACAGGAAAGGAAATGGTGAAAAAAACGTGATCAACAAAGACACTATTTCTGCTCTTAACAAGTCTGACTCAACCCTCCTTAAAACTGTCCATCACTGGCACATCCAAAGACGGAACACCCACCTTCCTATAAACAAGACTGTATTTTGCACCCAACAACAAGAAGCCTCTCTAGCAATTAGGCCAGTGCATGTAACCGTTTACCTGATAGAGAGGAAGAGTGCATACGTGTGCAGAAAGGGACTATGACCCTTGATGGTCCAAGTTTAACAGAGATCAATATGTGCTAAACAAGACTGGATGATAGAGTGCGCTGGGAAAGTTAAACCTAATGGTGGCGGGTAAAGTTTAGAGGTTGGAAGACTGGTGTTTGCACAACAGAGCTGATCAAGACTTGGCCGATTCTTACTTTGGCCATCTGAGCCTGGACCCCGCTGGATTTCAGAGCTGTAACAGCTTTCTGTGCTGCTGCTGGACTGTCAAAGTCCACAAAGCCATAACCTGGAAAACAGACAAATCAATGTTAAAAATGCTCTCATACCTGTGTGTGCAATATAAAGTAAAAGCTGGGTGACAGTTAGGCGTCCATCTGCTTTAACCCTCTAACAAACCAAGGGATCTTTAACTTACAGACATTAGTTAAAATCGAACGTATTTCACAAAATGACAGACTAGTCCTTAATTTACAAGCAGTCCAAACCCACAAGAATAAGTTCAAGCAACAATTATGAAAAATTACAATCCACTGTGACAATTATAAACTAAAAAAATTTAATAAAAAAACATAATTCACCTTTACATTTGTTGGTGGTTTTATCCAAGATGGCCTTGGTCGATACAATTTTGCCGTACCTTCAGAAACAGACAAGAATACAGAAAACATGATCAATGACAGATAAGGTGACTATGGTGCACAGACAGGAATCTGCTCCTACCACATGCATACAAATATTTCCACGTCTCCTCGGGCTGCATGACTACAGGTGTAAACATGAATACACGCTCCTTCGTGCAGTCAATTGTGTCTTCTTAATGTGATCTGAAGTGTCACAGAGAACTTTGTCTGTCTCCACCCTTCTGTCTTTGTCTGCCGGTGGAGGCTGTTGTACAGTAACTCTGTTCCTGATGTTGTTTTCGACAGACAGTAGACAGCACCCCAGGGCCAAAAACTATTTGTTCCAGGCCTGTCTTCACCAGACACACACAGAGGCAAACACACAAACACCTCTCTCCTAAATACAGCTCTGCTCGGGTATTTTTGGCTTGAATAAAGCTTAAAAGTGTTGTCACTAGCTCTGTCTGACTGGCAAATGGAGATACTGACTTTCAAGACAAACTTACTCCACGCTTGTTCCATCTACAAACCGGAGAGGGAATGCAGTGCGTCAAACACAAGCTAGTGTCCAAACCTGTTATTTCAGTTCGCAACACAAATACATGACCAATCAGGCAAATGAGTAAAAGAGGAGAATCAATTAATGCATTAATGCGGCATCATAAATATTCATGGTTTAAAAAATCACCTTAAAAGCAGTGAATGAGAAGTGTTATGTAAGGTGTGGAGACTAATGGAATGTAGTGTTATAAGACGGTGCATCAGCACTACAGTATAATAGACCTGCCCTTGTCTGGTGAATTTAGCCAGTGAGGGAGGCTGGTGTTCCTCTGTTTGGGCGACATGGCGTCTGGGCGGAATGTACACTGTAACCTGATGCTTCACCCCTCCAGTTCGCCTTCCTTCCCACCACGTCCCTCTCTCTCTCTCTCTCTCTCTCTGTTTTTCCACCCTCACATCGCAGTGCACCGCTGGGTCCTACACTCCAGCCTTGTTTCAGTGGACATTTAACCAAATGACTCAGACCTGACTAGACGGTTGCAGCAGAGATCTGTGCCACAACTGACACCTGAGTATAAAGTTTATGCTAAAACGCTGTGACCTCATCTCCCCCTGGTTTCTCAAGTGTACAGGCACATCCAGGCCACGCAAGCAAAACCAGTCGCAAACCTTGAATGAGCAAGGTTTATGTGCACACCTAGTCTAAACAATAATGCATAGCTAGATGTGTGCATGTATAATGTAGATAATTGTCATTATAATGAACTACAATGATTTGTAAAACGCGCAGAATAGAAACTTACAACGATAGATACTTACTTATAAAGGAAAGTTCCTAATTGCAAACATTAATAATTCATCATCCATTACCAAATAGCCACATGAACTTTGCATAGGCTATGTTTATAGTTTCCCACTGTCATCTAACAGCTGCAAAGTGCTCATCAGGCATAAATGTGTGCACAAGCCTAATATAATTTAACCCATTCTAGTCTAACTGAAATTCTACATCATATCTCTGAGCTTCATCAAGCACAAACATAGACACATTTTCAAAATCAGTCATGAAATATGGCTTCATGGTGATTTTTTTTGTTGTAGTACTGTTTAAAACTAATTTTTTTTTAAAACATAGAAAGTGAGCAAAGACTTGGAGCTAAAATGAAGCCATATGTTACTCATATGTTTAGACAGACCATGTAAACTGAGGTTCATCTTGACTAAAAGGCATAAATTAAATAAGACAGACTTGCACAACTCCCCTGGTTTCTTTTTATAGCAGTGTATTTTCAGGAAAAATCTCTTTCCACTGATATCAAGTCTCAGAACTTTAGAACACCTTGAACACACACACACACACACACGCACACACACAGCCTTTTGAGAGCATTTTTAATCAGTTTACTTCCTTTTTTAAGACAGCGTTCGGTGACCTTTGGCTAAATTTAGTCTGCTAAAGAAAAAAGTTGATTACTCAAAAAAAAAAAAAAACTACCCAAAAATCAGCAAAATGTTTGGCATCTGCAAGCTCAGTATAAACTGATGATAAAAGATATGCAGTACACACACTGTGTATGATATGACTAATCAGGGTGAGCAGTAAGCCACAACATATTTGTAGAGCAAATGTAATGATTATGTTGTATTTCTCTTTTTTTTACAGTCAAAACATTGACAATTGTTTGTTAAAACCAAAATTAAACCAAAGACCTTTAGTCACATTATTGATATATTTCCTCTGGCCATTGAGGCTGGAAGAAGACAGATTGTACAATACGATTTAGGATAATAGGAAAATTAATCCAATGTTTTTGTGACGTGCATATTTTGTGCTGGAGTAATTAATTTTGATGTGTACGTTTTCTAACTTTACTTTAAAAGCCTGGAGCAGAGGGCACTACGGCTTATCTCTTTAGTATTTATTCTGATTTCACCTGTAAATGTTTTTTATCAGTGATTTTTTTCAAGAAAATTATTATTAATATTAACAGTTTTTTCCTATTTTTTGGACTTGTTCTTTGAGGCATTGCTTGAAAATGTGTATGCAGCACTGTAAATCTGGCTCATACGTCTGATATTACCTTCCTCTAATTTTCCTGGTTTCAAAGCGACACCAGACTGACACCCTATTGATCAGTTTTTCTATTGACAACGAGAAACAAAAGCCGTGTTTCATGTTTTCCCCAACGTAGATGCCAGGAGAGTTTAAAGGTCAGCAGGCAGCGACTCTGTGACCCTGTGCTTACCTCAGCCCCTCTGCAGCACAACACCAGCCCACCACAGTATGGAGGCCACAGGGACTTAAAACACAGCCCAAACCCATATATGGCCAGCTGACATTCTTTCCCAGCAGGCCTTGCTTCTTTTTTCCCACTCATTTAAGTTTCCCCCTCAACAGTAGCCCCCCCACCCACCTCCAAAGCCTCCCTCCTCTTCTCTGCCACTCCACAATGACTTCTCTGTAAATCTACTGCCTTTACACTCAAGTTCCTGCATTTAACATACCAACCGCAGATTTCAGATTTTCTTCGACTGTTCCACTTTCGAAAATGCGTGTGTGTGGTCACGAGCCGTGTAAGTTTGCTCCGCGGATTTGATATTTCTGAGCCTTTTCTAACATGGGATTAGAATGGTTAAAATGGAAAGTACAGCACAAATATTAAAGAGGGAGAGGCTGTGGTGTAAAGAATAATATGAAGCCAGGTCATATTAGAAATGCTTGTTCAGGGAGGTGTGTTGCTACTGTGAATGACCCCTAGAAATGACAGATGCGTGACTTAAGTTCACAAATCACTTCTATGACATACAGTGTAGCCCTGACCTGTGGCAGCCAAAACCAGTTTGGGTGCTTTATTACTGGCTTTTATCTGCATGTGTGTGTGTCTGTGTGCACGTAAGGCCAACAGTGGAGGTTAGGCTGTTTGTCTAGAGGCGAGTAAGTCTTAGTTCACTGAGTTGGAGTCAATTCAGCCTCACAAAAAGTACAAGGTTAAATCAGGACATAAGGAGGCAACATGCCGTACCCTTCTGAGGCCCCCTCTCTCCTTCTTTACCTCTGCGTCTTTTTCATGGCTCTCTGCGTTTGATCTTTCTTTCCCTCCGTTTCCCTCTAAGGCTCCACCATTTTGCTGACAATTCTTTGTTTTCTTGCGATTGTCAAAATTTAATCAAACAGACTTCAGTTGTGGTAATTCTGCATCCTTATTCGGAAACCACTTTCCTTCCTTCCTGCCGAAACAGCGCCTTTTTTCTGAACATGAAATTATGGCTTTAAACAATTTAATTTCATGTGTCCAACAGATGAAGACCATCGCTCTGGACAGCACAGATGTTATCTGCTCATGAAAAGTTTGTTTCGATGTAATTCTTTCTCTAATTTAGCATCAAAGATAATCATCAAAGGAAAATTTGTTGTAGTTAATGTGGAATGAAATGTGCAGGCAGCTATGGTCAGACTAGAACCTCATTCAGCATAAAGATATAGCCTTTATGATTTAAACACTAAAATAGAACCAAAGTGTGAAAATTCTGAGCTTATAGAAACAATTGAGAAACAACCACATCTAAAATCTAAAAACATCAAAAGCTCCAATGCAACCTTTCAGACATGTTATCCCTTTTGCATTTTATTGTGTAAGTAATAATTTACATTTGCTGTATAGAACTGCATATGTATTTTGTGACCATTTGGAGTCTAAGACCACGTATTTGTATGCAAGTATCTTCAACCAGAGAATAGCAGGCCTATATGCACAAGATAGCAGGCCTATATGCACAAGATATTGTTATTGGAAATGTTCAATATTTTGGGAAATACACTTATGCACTACCACTCCTATAGAAGCTTAGTTTAGCATAAAGATTAGCTTAGCTTAGCAGTTAGCCCTGGCTTAGCTTATCACTTTTGTGTGTGGTGGCTTTCAATTGTTATGGAGCTCACATGTCAAATGCTGACAACACCACACGGGTGACATTATTTGGATTTCTGAGAAGTAAATTCCAAAAACACACCTGCAGTTACCATTTATCACCACAGGTGCCGCCAAAGAGAACAAAATGAAGATTATTGAAATTGCCAAGAAAACAATTGTTTCTTTATGTGTATAGATGGAACAAACAAGATAAAACATTTTAAGTACTAAGCTTTAGAGTTATTGGTGGGCATATTTTTCAAATTTGAACAGTCAGGCTAGATTATTCTCTCCTTCGGTGTTCATGCTTAACAAAGCTAACACATCATGGCCCGAGGTTTATTTTAGTAAGTTTATTTTTCAAGCTGCATTGCCATTTTATTGTCAAGTAAATTTGAAACAAGCTTTTGAAAGTTTAAAGAAGAAACAAGCAAAATTTTGGTCATCTATGAGAGAAACATGGAGAGAGGTCTTCAGGAATTATTTTCAATTATTCTTTCATGTAAACTGGTATTGGTCATGCTGTCTAGAGGCGAAGACAACAACAAAAGCGGAAACTGCTGATCAATCATGAGTTAAATATTTGCAGTATCAGAACTTATTTGATAAAGGTACTTCCGTCACCCATTATATGCATTAATAATTTTTTTTCTTTGAAATAGACAAAAATCATCTCCAGTGAGTGTAAAAACTTTGTGGGGGATGTCTTTTCAAATTTTGAAGTGTCCAGTAACTTTTTGTGCATACAAATACATTACGGAAACGCACCTACTCTTGGCAAGAAAGAAGAAAATACATATTCTGCAAAACGTCAAACTATTCCTTTACAAATGA
Organism: Chromis chromis; assembly: GCA_900302755.1. Classification (NCBI taxonomy): domain Eukaryota; kingdom Metazoa; phylum Chordata; class Actinopteri; family Pomacentridae; genus Chromis; species Chromis chromis. Next base: position 39,345 of record OMNN01096599.1, read on the forward strand.
GAGTCACGATGTGGAATCCTTGAGCCACAGTCAGCTGGTGTGAGGTTACAGCCTTTCAAAATTTACCTCGCTGTGCTAATTCATAAGAGAATTCTTTCAGTAAGATTTTTAATTAGATTTTTACAAAAGCTTAAAAATCACTCACGGCTGGCAGAGCTTGACCAGGTCTTGGTCCGTGGTTCCCGGATGGAGGCCGCGGATATACAGGTTCGTTTTACTCAGCTGTTCCCCTCCCCCGCCGCTGCTGTTGCTACTACTGTTGGTGTTGGGACTGGGGGGCGCCATCTGGTGGCCGGAGGACACATAGGCCTGCTGCATGAAGAAACAAACAAACGGAATTACTTAACCGACCGTAAACACTACACAGAAACAGAAACAATCGCCAAAATACTTTATATTCTCAAACAACGGCACAGTGATGTTTTTATTCAACGTGTGAAAAACTCAAAGGAGTGTTTAGAGATGTGGAGAGATGGAAAGTAATCCTGCATGAAACAGATGATTATGTGGGAGCTGCGAAAAATGATATCATACAGCTCTCATGTCAACACTCACCAATACTGCTTTCTGAAGGGAATGTGGGGCCTCTTGGCTGACTACTCAACATAGGGAAAAGGGGCCTCTTATGCTTTCTCAATGTTGGGTAACTTCTTTCTTACTTTGGGAACCACAAGAAAAAAAATCCAGTGGTGCAAAACCAAAGATTTAAAGATCTCCGACCAACATTCTGTTAAGTCTCATGATGCAGAATTAAATAATAGGCTAGATGTTAACAATGTTGGCTTTGTAGAGCAATTCTTTTGCTCATTTTCTTGCTACTGATAAAAAGCAGATATTTCTAAATTAATCACTGACATCTGCTTAAACTTTCTATCCCAGACTTCCTCTAGTGTAATCCGCATAGACCCTCTCGAATAGGGTTTAAGGTGAACAGTTAATGAGATCCTGAGTGGAAAGATGCAAAAACAGGGTTCAATTGAAGTTTAACAGCAGTATCAGGAGTTTATTACTTCATGACAATACATATTAATCTTCTCATGTTGTAACCATGTGTTCTGACCTGGTGTCTACCACAACCATGACTGAACCTGTCCCTCATTTGTTACTTGGAGTTGTTTTGTTTCGTCAGACTGGAAGGATGAAACTCCAGTAAATACTAGTTATGAACTCCAGCAGTCAACTACTCGATGACTCACCCCCAGGAACATGAAAGGACGTTGCGCAACAACCAGTGCATCATCTAATCTCATCTCTATGGGACTGTGGCTCTCCTTGGAGATATCAAGCAAAAGATTGTATAACCACACAGTTGCATTTATTTTATTGGGATGAATCTGATTTCATTATCACTTTGCCTGTCAAAAACTCTCAGAAAAAAAAGACTTCTCTTTCCAGGAATAGAGCTGGTGGCTGTTATCCAAATACTGAGGCAATAAATAGCAGCACATCACAACAGGCCAGGCCCACGAGAACTGGCAAACGCTGTGCGTGTTTGCTGTGAGAAAATTATTTCAATCACATTAATTTAACTGCCAAGTTTCTTTAATTCAGTGTTGTACATAAAGGAATTAATACGCTTTCTGACAAAGCTCGGCAGAGTGCTGCTGTAAGGCTGGAGTGTCTCATTTGAGAGGCCAATTGGACGGAGGAGACAGGAGGATAATGGGTTCATTTCACGAGAGAGGAAAGGGTCACTGATCAATCTGGTGGTGTTTAGGAAAAGCCCAGCAGGAAGACACGGTCATCCCAGGACCACCAGCAATATCAACCAATCCCACTAATTAGACACCATCCATAAGGTATGGAGCCCCTCTACGACAGCCCCTCTGACCTCTGCTTTGCCAGCAGCATCGCAGCAGCTTCAACAACAGACTCATTCCTCTGATAATGACTCTCTTATACTGTTGAAGTAAGTTTGCATCTGCATTCTCGTAGTGGTTAGGTAAAATACGACCTGCTCAAAAGTATTTTTTAAAAATTAGGCCTGTGTGTTCTTTTGTTTCTTATCTTTTATTTACTGTCATAAAGCCCGATAGCCTAACGGTTATGTTGCGTGACCCAAGTGCTAAGACGTAGCGGCTGTCCCGGGTTCGATTCCGACCTCGGGCGTTTACCACATGTCCTTCCCCACTCTCTCCTGTTTCCGACTCTATCCACTGTCCTATCTAATAAAGGCATAAAAGGCCAAAAATAAATAAATAAATAAAGGAGTAAAGAAAACAGAAAATATTCGCATTTAAGAAGCAGGAATCGGAGGATTTCTACTTCTTTTTTTTGTAGAAAATAACTAAAACCATTTATTTGATAGAATAGTTATCGATTAATCAAATAGTTGTTGTGGAACTAAAGTAATCCCAGTTGCTTTAGTCATTTCAAAAAAGAACTGAATTTTTTAAGAAATATAGTATTAACAACATTAACACCCATTCTTCAAAATAGCTAACTATTTGTTGCATATTCTCTGCATTACAGTTATATCCACTGTATTTTTCCTGTACATTTATTTAAATGCATCATTCATTCATTCTAAAAAACAAACAAACAAAGGACTTGCTCATTTTTGTCAGTCCCAAAACCTTCCAGTGCCAGTGGAAAAACACACAATCTGCTGGGCAAATACAGCATGGGTCTTCCTACAGGAGTTTATCTGGCTTGTCACAGTGTAATTCATGATGAATAAGTTTTGGGGGCAGCTAATTTGTGAATGAAAGAACGGGACGGCAGAGACCTATAATCTCATTCATACACTGTTTACCAGAGTGCCAAGTCTCAGTCAAGCTGCAGACAGTACCATGAGCATATCATTGCAACAACACCCCTTAAATTACCAGTCTACAGTCACACACACGCATGCATGCATACTGTTACAGCGAGTGTCATTGTAAAAGTCTTAAAGGGTTGCATAAGAGTTTGGGTCCAAGTATGTTACTTGTGCGCTTTATCGTGAAATTAAGTCAGAACTTATTTCTTGAAAATTTATGAGTACGTAATCTGTGGTAATAAAAGGTTTAATGTCACTGTTATCAGTCAGTGATTGCAGAAACTTTGTTCAAGTACAAATTGGTACACAAGAAACTCATAAAAGTGGCTTCATTACACTACAAGCACAAAAGTATTTTAAACTTTTAAGCTTTAATTTCACAGTTGATGCTCAGTCTGTCAGCTATCCTCAATTTTTAAAGTAATACAATATAATTTTCCTAAATTTCCCTCAAAGCTTTAGCATATGTGTTTTAAGCTGCTTACAGAATGATCAAACTAAACTAATCAAATGTAAAGTACAAAAGCTTGAAACAGTATCTGGGGCCCTGCTGGGTGGCGACTACTCTTGAGGCTATTTCAGTAATTTGAGTTTGGAGCCCTGATGCTACATTTCTCCTTGTCTGCTGGGCTGGAAATATCTTCTGAATATTTTTAGGACCAAACCAAAGATAAAAATCAAGCACTTTTCTATAAATAAAACCGTTTCCTCTATTTATTAAACTTGCATCAGCACTCTGAAGTCCATCTCAAATACAGTGTATTTGTAGTACTTAACGCCGTCTTTAATCTCTCAAAATATCAAAAAAAAAAGCGAGCCTGCGTTTTATGTGTGCTGATAATAAAATAAACTCTCAGAGGTGATTCATGCACAGAAACGCTTCGGTGGCTAAAGAGAGATTTATTGTCAAGCCGAATGGCAGGTCTGATGGTGTTTAGAAATATCCTCCACCCACCACCTTTACAGCGTCTGACAGGAGGTGTCACTCATGAATGTATCTCCTTCAACCCTCCTTTAAGTCTAACTCCACCTCTGTTTTTATCTCTGTCTCTCCCTGCAGGGCTTCTCCTGTTGACCCCGGTTTGACCGGCAGAATTCCTTGGATTTCCTGGCTGTTAGATGGTCTGCGTGTCTTCCCATGTCCTGCCTGCCTGCTCCCTACTGAAGCACCTCGTCAGGCATTTTCCTCAGGCAGGAAAGAGCCATGACAGTCTGACCAGCTGACCGACCTACATGCTAATGCTTAGATTTATGGGCCGGCTGAATGAGGACGCAGCTTCCAGCTTGTATAGAATTACACTGCTGAACTGCACACTTTGCATCCGCTTCACTCTGGGACCAACAAGGAAAATGAGTCATGGGAATTCAATACATAGAATCTTCATTTCTGAAGCATCAACAGACATTTTGAAGGAGCAATTTGATTGTGTAACCACATTATTTCCTGTCTGCCATGTTCATAAAAATCATGCAACTACTAATTAGTCATACTACACCAAATCAAATTCTCCATCTCATTCACAGAAAACTGGCACGATAACTATGAAAGCGTAAGCCAGGTGTGTATAAAAATGTAAAGCAGTCTTTTCATGTTAGCTGAGGGTTAGCTCAGGACTGTATGTCTAGTAAAGTGGTGAGCTGCAGTATGGCGGTGGGCAGGAAATCCTCTGTGTCTGCTCCTGATCTTATCACACAGCCATTTGAATGAGGAGCTCTGCATTCCAACCAGGTGACAGGGACACCGAGCTCACGTTCAGACTCGTCCCTGAATCCTCCTTCCTTTCTGTCTGTAACCCTCCCTTTCCTTTTGTCTCTTCATGGGCACCCATTAATCATGAAATTGTCTGTCGTTGATCACACCTTGATACGCATGCACAGCACAAATGCACATGCATGTGTGGCTTTCAAGCCAGGTCAGGTAGCAAAGGGCCGGAGAGTTTGGAAACAGATACCAACAAACACTGGCCAACAGCTCAGCGAGAGATCTAACAAAATGTGAGACACACTGAGTGTCTGGCATCACTGCAGTACTTGGCATCGGATTTCTGACAGCTGTGCTTTCTCCAAGGACTCTGTCTCCCTCTCTACCTGTTCACCTTGGCTGGTTCATGTGGCTGGCACTCAAATTGGGGACAAATCCAAAACATCTGACACATTAAACAACGAGACAGATAAACATATACCTGGCAGCGGGCCAGAGGGACAAAGGTGACTGTACAGGAGAGTTCAATGATAGAGTCACTGCAGCAGAACAGCTGGTTTTAGACACAAAATCAGTCCAGTAGACAGTAAGTGTATATAGAATATTCCCTGTTCTTACAAACATGCATTTATGAGCATAGTGGATACATTTTAAGTACCTTCTATACACACCAGCTGCCTTTGACATTTAGGAGAGATAATATATCTAGTCAGACTTGAGTTGTTACTTCAGCCTCAGAGAATACAGAATTCAACTTGTGAGTATAGCCCACGTAATAGTGAGGACAATATTGACAGTATAGGTGTTTGGGATGATTGAAAAAACAATACAATGCAAGCTAATAATTGTTTAACATAACACATAGCGTAAACAATCTTTATACTGATTCCTTAGTTTCCTTAAATTTGTGTGTGTGGTGGAATGGTTTGTAGATATGATCTTATCCGAACAAATTCTCATTGGCTGGACAATCGCTGCTGTTACTTTCATAAGGACAAAGTAATACAGGATTAATCCATTATTTCAGGTGGTGGGAGGAACAGACTTCCTGTGAACTCTCTCATTTTCATACCTTTGAACTCTCCCAACCTAAGAGCGGCTGGTACGCCAACTTATTTAACATTTAAGTTGCCAAAGCTCCACAACCAACACAGAATAGCATCCAAAGACGGCAGCCTAACTTGTCTGCATTATATTCCTCCTCAATAGCTCTTGTGTTGGAATTCTGACTTGATATAGCTCTGTTTATGGAAATCAAATAAATATGAGCAGCCTTACTGTGAATACACTAACAAAATCCAAGACTTATTTTTCAGCAAATGCAAATTGCCCTCAATTACACTGGGATTTTAAATTTCACCTTAAAAATGACAAATTGGTAATGAAGATCTTAATTGTAGGGCTGTAGGTTGCTTGATGTTACTGGCTTCAGTCAGTGACACTAATGTATTTGCAACTACCTGCTTTAACATCTAACAGACACAGAGCAACATTATTATATAATTGAAGACACATTTTTGGCTGCCTGATGAAGGAGTCACACATTTAGTGATAAACTGATCATTGAAACTCAACTTATTCCACTGCTCTGGTATCATCCATAACCAATCCATATTAAAAACAGTTTGTCAGAGTAATTATAACATTTAGAGTTTCCACCGACAGCTACAGTCATCACACTGGCTGGTCTAATGACAATTTTGCATACAAACGATTCCCTTGAGTTCTAAGCAGTGATGTAAACAGATTTTAAATATGAGAAGAAAGACCACTAGTATTGCATCAGTCCTTGATATGGGCAGTTATGCCATTTTGAGAAATTAGTACTGGGAGAGAAAAGTTGGATCCATGCATCACTACTAGGGACCAGGACTATGATACTCAGTGACATGACGGTACCTGTTTTTTATGGTAAAGGAAGAGTAAGGTAAATGCTGTACGTACTGGAGATACTGGACAGTAACAATAACATGAGGAATAGCCATGCAGGTTGCAGCAACAGGCCCAATGCGATGTGTGTGTGGGGAGGAAACTGAGTGTAATGAGATATTTTGCATTGAGTCAGGAACAAGTTATAGGCAAACAGAAGCCAGTATGCAAACTGTGTCACAGAGCATTTGTAATAAAAGGAGACAACTTCAAACTTACACCTCAAAGGCAGGCATCCGTACATGCAATTCAAGGTGTGCGTGTTTCAGTTGTTTACTTTAATTTAACAACATGTTGTCGTGATCATATCCTGAAATGTGACCGATACCGTTTGAGAACTGGCACAGCTGCATCTGTTGTAGCAACGCTTCAAACACAACATACAGAGAAGGCTAGCATTAGCTTGTTTAGGCTAATATAGCAATAGCTCATGAAGTGGGCTGGACGCCACTCATAACATTAATAGGCATCATTCATTTGATTGATTGACATGTTTTGGTAAGAAATCTGGTATGAATAATTATAATAATAATAACAATTTCAATGGTGTATTGGTGCCGACTACCAAATTTTAGCTATCGTGACAGTTCTAATCCCTACCAATATTTACTTTAATCTTTGCCTTTATCTACCATTTGGGGCAGGGCAAGTCGTGTACAGTGGGTTTATAAGAGATTGTTTGCTGAAAACAGCTGCCTGCTGCTTACTGGAAATAGGATTAATGAGAGCAGTGTAGCTTAATCACAAAGTAAATGTGTTGGCTGTAAAACCCCCAAAACTACCTAATCTGCAAAGCTGCATACTCGTTCCTGCACGCAAAAATGTACACAACACCGTCATTTGAAATTGTCTTAATTTTGAAAGACTGATTAATGGAATTTTAAAGCGTTCGATGTATCTGCTTTCGTTTTTGGCACAGCAACGATGTAAATACTTAAATGCTAATATGCACAAAACTTATGCAATTAGTTCAAATGTTAATATCTCTAAAATTCATGTCTCAGTTTAAGTTCCAGGATTTAGTCCTACCCTTATTGTTTAGCAATGGGTGGTTTAAATTAACTAATAAGGGATAAATTGAGTGAGGTCAAAAATAGGATGTTTCAAATGGGTCCTTTGCTCTAAATAGCTTTTAGTTTTAATGTTTGAAAGACAATACTGAAGTTCTTTTAGTATTTTGCCCTCTTACAATGCATAATTCACATTACTGATGACAACTACAGTTATAAAACACATTCTTAATTTCAGATTTAGCTCGTCTACCTCCTAGACATTTTGCTGGTTTCAGTTCCTGTCCGTGTAACAGACAAATGTGCTTGCGTAGACTTGAGTCATGTTTGACATACTGTAGGTACTCTAGTAATCAATCACCCCGAACATTTAGTCTGCTCTACTTTTTTTGGTCAAAGCTGCACTATTGCTGCAGGGCTAAAACACTCGCGTTGAAAACAGATTTCCAGATACTTCCAGGTCTGCACATTCGTGGCTAAAACTATCCGTCAGCTTTGCTCAAAAAACAATAAGTATTATGATGACGACTGATCCATCGTGAAGACTAACAAGCAACAAACTGACTTCTATTTCATATTTCTAACATTCTTTAAGTGTCTGAATTATTACATTCAAGTCCTCAAGCTACATGTAAATTCAAACAAATCAAAAGGTTTATTAATACCTGCAATTTCACAGCATTTTCCTGGTGTAGAATAAAAGCTTTTGCCTCCAGTGTGAAGAGCAGAGACTGATTATTTACGGCAAATAAGCCATGAACGAGTCATTGAGGGCTTGATTTGGGAAAACTCTCAATACTGAGCTGAAATAATAGTAACTGCTATAATTAGCATATGTATCTTTTATTATGAGAAACCTTTTATCTCAGCTAACCCTAATCATTCTGCCCTTTATGTCTCTTGGAGTTACTGAGACGGTTTCCACTCATTATTCAATTTGAAGGGACTTTTTCATAATTACATTGGCATACCAACTAACAAGATACTGCAGTTTGGCATCAATTTACCTGCATTAGCTGCATTACAGAGCAACAAGCTTAACAGAAAGGGGTTTTTATTCAATAATGTATATAAATGTATATGTTTATTGCATTTTCTTCTTGTTCTTCATGTGACTGTTATAAAGACTGAATGAAAAAAATGAATGAAAGAGTCAATCCATTTTCCATTCAAACTCAAACTTGTTGAATGATTCAGATTATTCTAAGCAAGGCGTTTATGTGAGCCACTTTTTTCTATTAATGATCGACGTTACAAGGTAAAATCTAAAATATTTTGCTTGCCTGTATGAGTTTTTTATCGAACTTGGAACTTGGAAGCACTACTTTAACAGTACTTACATCAAATGTCAAATGACAAACTCTCGATGTTGTGACAATTTAAAAACACATTTAAAAGAGACCATAGGTTGACATGAAGCAAGAATTCAGACACAGTGACGTATAAAAGCTTGTGGAGTTGAAGGTACAAAGAGTGAAATCACTGGTTTAGAAGAGCATGGCAGACTTCATTTCTGCCATGTATGAAAGGCCTTTTTAGTGCAACCCTTTACATCCGTGTGACAATCTATTGCTCCAGTCAATGTGCTCCTTTCATTTCTTTTCATATATGGTTGTGCTTTGAGTCAGAAGGGTCTATGTTGAGGCGCACACAGCTTTAAATCACAGCAGTAAGTTGACATTTGTTGAAAAGGAGGACTCCCGCCAAGAAGAAAACAAAAATCTGAATGACAAGTACAAAAACAAGCCTTTCGTCGAGGCCCTGACTGAGACCCATGATACCTTAAGAAGCGACAAGCCGCCTCCTGTTATTTTTCCATCCAGGAAGCTTTACACGGAAACCGACCAAATTTGATTTGAGAACATTAATTCTATTTATTTGAGGGAGGAAATGAGGTGCTGAGTCAGGGGTGGAGCAGCTGGCTTAAAGCACAACAGAAACCAAACGCCTTTTAGTCATCCGTCTCGGTAATCACCTCGCACACACAAAGAGCGTTTTTCTGAGCCGTCGACGGGTTTATTTTGCACTCAGACTTGTGCACTTGTGCAGCTCAGGTATGACAGAATGTGAGGAAGCGACGGAGAGAATGAGACGGACGTGAAGGTGGGAGGAGGAAATGTTAAGAATCACAACACAGGCACTTGACCTCTCTCTGAACTTTGGTTCAACAAAATAGACAAGGTTGGGACCACAAAGGCAACTGGAGAGCAAAACCTTTTCCTACTTCTTCGCCTCCATTTACATCAGTTATTCAGTAGCTTTAAATTTTAATTTTTCCTTTGAAATCAGACTGAACCTAATCAGAATGCACCGTAAAATGTCAATATGTCAGTGGACAACAACTAAGCTGGAAGCATATTTATAAAAACAACCCTGTATAGCTTGAATACTACAAGCGCAATGCAATTAAGTTCTCATATTGCTCATATTATGAGCAATCAATAACAAAAAATAAGAGTGAAGGTAATGTCCTGCAATGGTGCAATGACAACTGACTGATCCTCGAAATATAAAACCTACAGGGTTATTTACTTTAAAAGTCCTATTATGGATGCAACAAATGATTATTTTCATTATCAGCTAAGTGTTCAGTTAACAGTTTAGCCTATAAAACACAAAATAGAAACCATAACCTCCCATGGACAAATATTCTGCATTATTTCACAGTTTAAGAGATATACAACAAAGAAAAGCATCAAATCCTCTCATACAAAATTCAGGAACCACGTTCTGTTTGGCTTTTTTTCCCCACAATTCTTGTCTGACTAAAGCAGCAAATCGATTATCAAAATAGCTGCTTTGTAGTAAAGATGAAAACTGCCACTTGGTGTATATTGTATTCTACATATATATTAAACATACTGTCAGAAAGAGACCCAATTTTTTTTTTTAAGAAACTGAAAGTGCTGACACCCACACACTTGATTGCTCATACAGTGTGTACTTCCTTTTAAAGAGTGGCATTTGACATCTTTATTAGTCTTTTAGTGAGCTAAAAGTGGGGAGTGAAGACACAACAAAGTGAAGCCCAAGCTAGTAATAGTTCAAGTAAGGAGGCATGCACTGTATAGAAAAAGGAAAATCTAATGTGAGTTCAGTAAAATAAATTCAAATTGTGTGTTTGTGAGAATAAGTGTGCGTAAAACAAACTATTTAACTGTTTCCCTGAGTGTTTGACATCAGATCGGGGAGGATGAGCAGCCAGGCGGTGCCCGAGATCACACAGAAGACAATATGTCAATACACATTTTCAAAATGCCATTCAGGAGCTTGCAGCAGACACAGTCAGAGGAAAGCAGAAAGGGCAGAAGGAAGTGAGGAAATAGTGCGGATAAAAGTGAATGTAAAATCACAACATAGTAGAGCTTAAGTTTAAGTCATGTGGTACAGAGTGAGAAGACACATGGTGCGTTCAAGTGCTGTATGACCAAACAGAAAACTCTGGAAAGTTAAAAAATAAAAAAAAATGCTACACAATTAGTTCTGCCAACAGTACGTCGAATATTACTGAGTCATTTTGTAATTAAGGTGGGTTGTGGAAGACTGAATACACTGTGAGAAAAGAAGGCTACAACAGTGACAATGTCAATAGTGAATGTAACCACGAAAAGCGCGATTCATAATTCTGGGAATGTAGTCATCATGGTCTGGTGGGATTTTTCGAGGGGTGGGGCATATTCCGCTTTCAGATGGGAAACGAGGAGAAGAAGAAGAAGAAAAAAAGAAAACTTTGCGAACTTACGCGGCAGCGGAGACAATGAAGACCTGATTTAACAGCAGATATGTGAGAGTCCGGAGCTGACGGAGGAAGAGGCAGAATTCATTTTGTAAGCAGCCTCCCTACCCCCACTAACACAAACACATCCAGCGCTTATCCCAGCACGGCACAGTTCCCCATAAAAGTTGCTCTCCACCATTGACTTTTTCAAATGAGTGAGCAGAGCCATATCGACATCCCTCACTGTAGTAAACCCGCACACACACACGGACACACACACACACGGACACACACACACAAACACTCCCGTGATAAAACACCAGGCGTCCAGGCATGACAGGACCGAGCGGAGGCTAATTTCCCCACCTAGACGTCCCCCGGAGCGGCGCGGCTCTGCTAGCTGTGGATCCACTCCAGCAAGTCTTAAGTTAAATTCACTACGTTTAGCTTTTCAAGGACACTGCAGCTCACTGTCACAAGCTCCTGTTTTTTTTTGGGTTTTTTTGTCGCGACAGACAGCGGGCGTGTTGCCCTGCAGGGCGAACAAGGCGAAAATTGGGGGAAAATCCCGAAAGCGTTTACCTTTTTGCTGTTTCTGCTGTTATAGCCGTTGTAGGGGTTGATTCCTGCCCTTGGCGGTACGGAGAGCAGCATTTTTCTCGGCGCTATGTCCGGAGCGGCGAGCACAGCCCAGGCTGCCAGCTGACGTCAGCAGCTGGGGAAGTGAGAGCCTGGAGTCCCGCTGCTCGACTGAGAGTGGTGCTGCTGCTGCGGCAGGACGGG
>OMNN01096600.1:0-24360 GCA_900302755.1 Chromis chromis
TAAAGCATTTATCATATACATTAATATTAGTAGTAGTGTTATTATTATATTATTTTTTTAATATATATTTTTCTAAATTAAATGACTAAACTTTTCCCAAAATTGACATCACGAAACATTAGATCCATTTCTACTGAAAATAAATAAATAAATAAAGTGAAATAAAAAATAAAACATTTATCATATACATTATTAGTGGTAGTAGTTTTATTGTTATATTATTTTTTGATATATGTTTTTCTAAATTATATGACAAGACTTTACCTAAAATTGACTTCACAAAACATTAGCTCCATCTCTAGTGTCAGTTCAGAGTACACATGGTATATATTTGGATCACAGACTGTGCCTAAGTGTAACTGGACACACTCTAATACACACACATACACTGTACAGTAGTACTGTAGTAATATTCCTGTGTACTGTCTCTTTAAGAGTCACAGTCGTCGGAGAGCACTCGGCCATTTCCGTCTGTAGCCAGCCGGTGGTGTCACTCAACAATCGTGGAGACTTCAAACCACTCTAAACACACCACACACTACTGAATAGGGTAGGTTTGAATTTACTATTAAATGCTTTAATGGGACATTGTAGTTGCGTGGGTTGAACAGGGAATTCGTGTAAGTGCTCCCACACACTGAGTGTTTTTAGCACAGAGTTCAAACGAGCGTGCAGTTGACATTCGCTAATTTTAGCTATCCTCCGGCTAGCTAACACGCTACACCGAAGCTAATTTTACTAGCTAGCGTCATTTGTTCAATAACAACAGCCCTCTAGAATAGTCTCATTCTCTTGTCAGAGAGCATATCTATAATGTGTATATCTGCATTTGTGTTGCGTGCATATTTTGTAAAAGTAATAGAGAAAACGCTGTTTGGTGGCGAGTTTGCTTCTTTGTTTACAAATGTAGCTTCTGCATAGTCTACAGGCTGCAGTTGATTAGCTAGCTAGTGTAAGACAGTCATTTACTATTTGTATTCAAACATTAAAAATAAACAACAATGTTTTGTCAGTTAAAATTGAGCGAACACAAAGTCAAATTGTCATTTATGGGTATTAAGAAAATGTTGTCTGCTGTAATTTGTTGGCTCACTACAATTGTGACTCCCATAGACAAGCATGATGTCTGTTTTCTGTGTCTATACTTGGGCAGAAAAAGTAGATTGACTGACTTGCATGTTAGTAGCACCCTTAAAGCACCCATTTTTCAAAATGCAATTGTCATGTTCCCTTAGATTTATTGGAAAGAAACAATCATTCATCACCTGCATTTTAAACAGTATTTTTTCCCATTCTCATCTCAGTATTATTTCAGAGAAAAGCTGTCAGAGAAGTTTCTCTGCTCTTTTTCTGATGGTCAGTCATGGATGAAGACGACAGCCAAGATGAGCTGATCAACCGCAGTACATCCCACAGCAAAGGGAAAAGAGCTGCATTGTGGGCCATTTCAGGTAGCTTGTGTGTCATGTATAAGATCCTGAACTTTTAAATTCATGAGTTCATGGTTTCACTTTCATAAGTTTTCAACGTAGTCCAGATTGGTTCTAGTACTGCATTTTATGTATATTTTAATATTATTTTTTGTCCTAGATGACTCAGACGACTGTGAAGAGGAGTCAGAGGAGGGAGAATCTGAAAGTGGTGAAGAAGAGGAAGATCACGTAAATGGAGAAGATAATGAGGAGGAGGAGGAAGAGGAGGAAGAAGGAGATGAGAATGAAGAGGAGGATGGTAGGAGTGACTATGTGCAATTCCTAGTATTCATCATTGTTATAAAATTATCAGAGATGGTGATGGCCTGCTTCATGTTCATCACTTTCCCATATTATTCCTTGCATGGTTTATTTGTTTCTCTGATTAAGGTTTATGTAACTAGACTCTACTTTGTAGTCTTTGTAGAATTTTAGAGCTGTGATTCAGCTTATGCATTACTTTTTTACTCAACAGGGCTCAATATCCCTGTGCAGTAGACTGAGGAAAAATATGCTTCCACACTTGTGGAATGTGGTGTGAAACAAGGATTAATATTTGCTGATGGATTCACTACTTTATGTGGTATTGCAATATCCTGTATAAATGTAATTTCTACAGTACATGCATAGATTTCTCCCTGCTTTTATTAGATGAGGAAGAGGAGGAAGATGTGAAGCCCAAGGATGGGGCTTTTGGGGGAACATCTACTGACTTTGCAGGGTTGAGCTCAGATGAGGACTCAGACAAGTGTCCAATCTGCCTGAACTCATTTAACAGTCAGCCTGTTGCTACACCCGAGAACTGTGAGCACTACTTCTGTTTCGACTGCATCCTTGAATGGGCCAAGGTAGGCATTCTGTTCAGGAGCATCTCCTATTTTTGATAATCAGTATTTTCTCTGCATTTTTAGGCATCTGTGGTAACACAAGATGAATTGCTCTTTTGTGTATGTTTTTGTTCTCCTCCATTTAGAACGCAAACTCGTGTCCTGTAGACCGTATTTCCTTTAATAGCATCTACCTAAGGAAATGTTATGGAGGCAAAGTGAAGAAAATGGTGAGTGTGTTAATTTTTACAGAAGTTATGGGGAACAGTTATTAATTCAGTTTACTCCATATACACTTGTGCTGTGTGAATTAATTACTTATGTGTGTTTGCTTTGTGAAATTGCTTCATTCAGATTACGGTGCAGAAGCCTGTGAAGGAAGGTCAAGAGGAAATGGTAAATGTGGACCTGGAGCAGACCAACTGTGAAGTGTGTGGAGGCAGTGACCGGGAGGACCGCCTCTTGCTCTGTGATGGCTGTGATGCAGGGTGAGACAGATATTATTGTTCAAAATATACTTTTCTTAGTATGCTGAAAGTCTGTTTTTGCAGACCTTACCAGGTTAAAACTTTTTGTCATTTTTGTTTTGTAGGTATCACATGGAATGCCTCACGCCTCCTCTTGACTCTGTTCCTGTAGAGGAATGGTTCTGCCCTGAGTGTGAAGCCAACAACCGTAACTCAAGTAAGGCTTTAAGTTATTTGCCATTTGATTTTGAACTTAGTCCATTATAGGAAAAGGGAACAATTAAAAGCTTAATACAAATGAAATAAATATTTGATCTTGTGACACATATTTCAGTGTGTTGTTTATACATTTATGTCTTTAAATACAAATAGATTGCAAAAAACATTATTCATATGAAAACAACATATATACATAAATATCTTTAAAAAGTGGCCTTAGTTGAAAATCTTAGCATTGCTAGCAGTCCTAAGCATCCTTTCACAAGTTAGACGTCTAAATCTCTGCCTCAGGAGGTTCAGCAGAGGAACTTAGTGATACAGAGAACCTGCCCTCTACTGCCCGTCCCGCCACCAGTCGATCGCAGCCCCGTGCTACAGGTCCCACCAGAGCCATCGCCCGAACCCAGCAGAGTGAGAGGGTTCGAGCTAATGTCAACCGACATCGCATCACACAGGCACGCACATCGCAGGTTTGGCATGAGGCGTGATGCTTCTGTTTTGGCTTATTCTCTAACTCACTTACACATTATATGTGCAATGTTGGATTTGGCAGATCAGTGTCTTTACACTCAACAAAGTTTGTTGTTGTGCGGACTAGATATTCTAATATTGTTAAAGGACTTATTAAGTTGCTACTGACTTCAGAAATTATAGCATGGTGTGCTTTTTGAAATTGGTTCTATTTGACTGGTGACTGAAATGCGCGTGTTAAGGAGAAGTGCATGTTTGGGAGTTGTGTTTGCACTACAATAGTTTGTAAAAACGCAAACCAGTAGAGTAATGCATACTTTTTCTTAATAGTTGGCCCCTACGTATCTGATCCAGTCTACTTGGCTGGATGAAACTATTAATGCTGTGGTGGCTGGGCTCAACACGTCTGTGTATATACGGGACTTCACACCTCGTATGCCATCTACCCGCAGACGCAAGACTGGTAAGTAAGGACACACGTATTAGAGCGTAAGAAATTCAAACTGAGGGTTAGCATGAATGCAAACATACAAGAGAGTGTTCGTAGGTCTAAACAGTGATGTTTTAGTGATGAGGGGCGGCTTTTATGATTGCTTAAACAGGAAGGCGCCGAAAGGTGAGAAGTAAGAAGACTTCTTCTGCTAAGGGTATGAAAGGTAAAGTGGCAAGCACGGGAGTAAAAAGGAGGAAACGAAAAGTAAGGAGGACTAAATCCAAGAGAAAGCTGGTGAGTGAATCGTCAACTTTATTGTTGTGATTTGAATAAGTTTGTTTTTAAAAATTTCACTGTATTTAAAACTGAATTTCAACAATGTACAGTTGTTTTCTCTTGTATTTATATAACATGTTTCACTCTAGATAAACTCTGTGTCCATGTTTTCATACTAGATGATGAAGAAGAAACCCACTCCTCGAAGCCGTATTGCTAATAATCTTGGAATTGTAAAAGACAAGAAGAGCTCTTCGCTTCCGACAGTCTACCGGCCGTCAGAGCACACGCTAAGCAACATGCGCGCTGACATAGGAGCTGCATCTCTCTCTATCTATGGAGATCCATTTGACCTGGATCCTTTTGTGGATCGGTAAGAAGACTGATTATGCAAAATGCTCCTACGCTGTTAATTTTTTTCGACATATCTATCTACTGAACATCCCTTAGCCCAATGTGTACTGTGCTTTGATGTCACACAGTATAGATGTATGTCTGTCTGTTGTATGTTGCAAATAGTTAAATAGCCTTATCATAGTCACTGTGAAGTGGTTGTAATTTTAATCCGTTAAATTTCTTTATAAGTATTTTTATTGAAGTCTTAAAAAAAAATTATACAGTTTGGTAACTTCAATTTCAAATGAACAGAACATAAAATATTCATAACATTAGCTAATTAAGATTTATTTTGTGTATGGCGTGTGTGGGTAGTGTTTATGTATGTTTTGATCGGTTAGTTTGTCACTGAACATTTTCAGTATTGATTATTAAGCAATTAATTATTATTATGACTTATGGTATTGATTTGACCAGTGAGGAGGAGGAGCAGCAGGCCCGCGTTACATCGCTCTTGGAGGCCAAGAGACGAGGGATCTCTCGTTCTGCTCTTCGCTCTCACCAGCCTGTGGCTCGACCAGTCACTGCAAGCCTTTCCAGGTAACATCCTCTTTCTTCCTCACAGAGAGCAGTTTTCTAAAATTATACTGATTCCATTCTAGTATAGATTTATAGCTCATTGTGTTACATACTTTTTAAATTTGCTTATCAATCCATGAAAGTATCCTTTTTTTTGTCTGCCACTGTCTCACTGTGTATGCATGAATGAATACACACATACAGAAATCAACCTGATACAGCACCATGTAATTACTGTGCGAAACATATGTATTACAATGATGAAAGCTGTCTAACATTGTCAAGATTTTACTGCGGCGTAGTTTAAGAATGCAGCTAATGCAAGCACACCCAACTCAAGAATAAATAAAAAGTGAGAGAATAAGTTTTTTTGTTTCTTTATTTCATTTTTAAATTAAAATAAATAAAAAATTATGCAAAAGTGACCATCTTACCCAAACTGAAAACAACAGATATTTCCACTCTTCACTGTCTCATCCCCAGTACAAAAAAGAAATCAATATATAAATCAAAAACAAAGTAATGAAATATGTGATAGAATAGAAATGTTGAAAAACAGAAGAAACTACATAACTAAAATCTAACTGAACCAAAAAGAGAAAAAACTAATTCCAAAACAGAAAAACAACACTTAAAAAAAACTGAACCACTGTTGTAAAGATGTCATAATTGTGAGGTACAGTTTTCTCCGTCATTGTGGTGAAGATGTAGGTTTAGCTTCATAAATGTTCAAGAAATCTCAATAATGCTTTGCTGTGCTCTACCAGGAGGGGTCTGGATGTCCCCCATTCAGCAGATGTTGTGGAGGCAGCTCCTGTGCCCGATCTGCTGGGCAGCATCCTCTCAGGACAGAGCATGCTCTTGATGGACAGCTCTGATGTCGTCATTAATCGAGATGGTTCGCTTAAAGCTGCAAAGCCAAGTAAGTGTGGTGGCACTTTAAAAAAAAAACTTTGTCTTATCTTTCATTTAAAGATATATTGTTCCTGTTTTAATGGAATAATTTACATAAAGCCCTGAAACTGCAGCTGGTGAATATGAAACTTTAAACTGTCTTCAGTCTTGCAATACAAGAGTCCAGCAGTGCTTCTTGTGCTCTCCCACATGGGCAGTGAATTATTCACAGCCGAATGTGAGTCACTGAGTCTGTTGCTATCACCGATTCCCATTTCTTGGTTTCTCCAAAACCATGATGTGTTGCTCTAAATAGCTACTTTGAGCAGTATACCGTGTGTACGTAAGTGCAATCTGTGCTGACTGACCCTGATGGCATCAAATGGAAAAATTGACGTTTCTATTTTAGGTTTAGTTCATATTCCATAGACTATTTGTGATTTTTAGTCCTGCATTTGTTTCAACTTCTTTTACAACCTAAATAGTATTTACTAAGGCATGTACAACAACTAAAACATCTGAATAGAGATAGTGGGATTGCTGTTTGCTAAATATGTCATTAGTCATTATCATTAGTAATTACTATTAAAATAATTACAGTGATAATGCAATAATTTATTATGACATATTGGCCATATGTTTGAATAATACTTCAAGATAACTTCCTAAAATGCTCCGAAGATTTTTTTTCTTAGGAAGAAAACAAAAGTACTGTAATTTCTTTATCTGTGCTTTTTGTTTATACATTTATTTCTCTACAGTGATGCCATCCACAGTAATGCCAGGTAGCAGCAAAAGCAGTAGCTCCGGAGATACCAGCACCCTCAACCACCCGGGGATGTCACCTAACCAAGGAGACAGTTCTCTGCCGCTTCACCATAATGGAGATTTGCCAGGATCCTCCCGTAGCTATATGAACAGACTTTTATCACAGAGCTCATCTTGCTTGCCCCCCTTCATGGCCTCTTCAGCCAGCCACACTGCACCACCTCCTCACTCTGATTTTGCACCCAGAGGACATCCAAGTTTGCAGCCATCTCGTCCAAACCGACCCACCGCCTCTCCTGGAGTTGGAGCCCGCAGGGAAGCCACCTCCTCGTCCGTCCACCCCACCCCACACTCTAGTTCTAAGAGCAAGGGAATTGCTCCATCACAGTCCCAATCTAAAGCACCTACAAAGCCCATGTGGGTAGATGTGTCTGTGCTTCCTAGGATACCAAAAATAAAAAAGGACAGTAGCAGTGTCACAAATGGTGGCACGAGTCAAGGTGGCAGTAATAGAGATAGTAGCAGTAGGGGAAGTAGTAGTCATTCTGCTACTGGTAGTAATGGTTATGGTATGCCTGAAACAAGCATGAACAGCCTTTCTGGGGACAAAGGAAGGCAGCAAAGTGTAGACCAGCAAAAGGGCCAAACTGATGGTCAGACTCAAAGGCACAGGCCTGACGGAGCAAGCTCTTCATCAGCTTTCTCCAACTCATTTGCTTCTTCTTCCTCCTCCACTAGCTCTAATGCCAGCCAGCCTCGGTATTCTTCATCTTCCTCATCTTCATCAACAGTGAGCTTCCGTATTAACTCCAGTGGGAACTCCTGGCATTCAAGACGGCTAAGCATTGCATCATCCTCTGCTAGTGGAAGCACTGTGCAGGAACCCTGGAGAGATAAGGAAGATGAAGCAAGAAAGAGACAGTTGCACAGAGATAAACAAATGCTGCTGGCATCACGTACGCCGGTCAGTAAGGAGCAGGAAAATAATATGTATGATCCCTTTAATCCTACTCTGTCAGATTCAAGCAGCTCAGACGACGAAGCTGAGAGCACAAGCTTAGATAGCAGCTCTCGACAAGCCACCAATGAGAGTAAGGCTTCTAGTTTAAGAAACAAGGAGGGCTTAGTGCAAACTAAACAGGACCTGGTACGGGTCAAGACTGAAACACAGGAGACTGAGGTGTCACAGGATGAACTAAGGAGAGCTCAGGAAACCATATCACAGGAGGTCAGAGGCTCAGAGCATAATGTGAAGGCTGAAAAAGAATCAAGATTAATAGACATAAAGACTGAGAAACAAACACTATTGCTTAACACTAAAGTTAAAAAAGAACCAGGGTTAGATGGTGCAGAGGAGTTAGAAAGATGTGGTGACAAGTCAAAGAGTTATTTGAATTCAGAGACAGCAGACACCACATCTACTGCTCATCAGAGTCTGGAGCTTTTAAAGACTGAAAGAGAGCCTCAAGAGGAGGAGAATGGAGACTGTGCTGGAACTAAATATAAAGACGATACATCCAGAGCATCCAGCTCTGCTACCACCAAGAAGAAACGAAAAGAAGAAGTAAAATCAGAATCCCCATCCTGTTCCAAGTCCCCATTAAGAGATTTGGGCCATAAGAAGAAAACCTCCAAAGATTTGAAGGAGCAACAGTCCAGCAGTTCAGAGACAGACAGAGGCAGAAGAGGTGATCATCATGTCTCAGGTCAGGGGGACAGGCAGAAAGAAAAGGTCAAGGACAAAGAAAGGAGTTCCAGGCGGTCACGATCTAGGGAGAGGAGAAGGGCGCAGTCAACCTCCGACAGTTCTCAGCCCAATTCCCCCGATAGGACTCGCAGA
The DNA here is from genome assembly GCA_900302755.1 of Chromis chromis. NCBI lineage: Eukaryota > Metazoa > Chordata > Actinopteri > Pomacentridae > Chromis > Chromis chromis. The sequence goes on from OMNN01096600.1 coordinate 8,583, forward strand.
AAGAGACAGCGATCCCGATCCAAAGATGAGACGAGGAGAAGGCGATCCAGGTAGACATGTTACAATTTGTTGAATGTTCTGTATACTGAGAATGCGATTACCATGTGTTTGACTTTGACCTTTACTGAACCAGTTCATTTTTTTCATTTGTCATTTCAGGTCTGGTTCCAGCTCGAGCAGCAGGGAGCGTTCAAGGAGGAAGAAACAGAAACAAAGAAGCAAGGACAGATATGATGACAGAGAGAGAGACCACGAAAGAAGACGAGTCTCAAAGGACAAGAGACGTGGTCGCTCTCGCTCAAAATCCCAGTCAAAGTCACGTTCTAGGTCCAGATCTAGATCAAAGGACCGTAAGCGTGGTCCATCAAAATCACGATCGAGATCCAGGGAGAGGAGGAAAGATCACACCAGACCACAGCATCCACCTCTCTCCTCCCGAGACAAAGTGGAATCGCGATCTAAAGACAAAAGGAGACACAGGTCTAGATCCAACTCAAGAGAGAGAAGGAAAGAAGAAGTGCCATCCAAAAGTGCACAGAAAACTTCAGGGTCATGTGTTTCATCCTCCAAAGACACAAAGCGGTTACAGGACAAGAAAAAAGAGAAGGATATTACTCACAGCTCCATCCAAGAGGAAAAAGTAAATAAAGTGAATAAGGAGGAGCTGCCCTCTAGTTCCTTCGCCTCTAAAGTCAAAAAGGAAAGCAAAGACCTCGGAGCAGACAGCCAAGCCACATCTACAGAACTGACACAACTAATAAAGACTGGAAAAGAAATTAAGAAAGAAAAACAACCATCTCTCGATATGTTTGAAGATTGTCCAAGTAATAAACCAATTAAGAAAGAAGAAACAGAAACCCCATGTTCAGCTGTAAACAAAAACGTAGATGAGGGAGTCAAAGACCCTATTAAGATTGAGGCTTTTGAAATATCTGTAACTAAATCAGAGCCAAGTTCCCCAGAGTTATGCAGCTCACCCCCTGCCACCTCATCTTCTACAATGACCACACCTGTTAAAGCAGACAGCCTCCAGGACACAGTCTCGCAGTCTCATCCAGTGCCAGTTGACTCTGTCAAACAACAAAACACTGTTGGGTTGACTGTCCCTGTAAAACAAGAAGTTCAGCAACCCTCAGACTCTGATGACGACTTCAATGTTGATGTGATGCTAGACAACCTGGACTATGTGAAGTCTGAGAGCACAGAGGGGAGTGGAGCAGCTGTCAAACAAGAGAAAGATGAAATAGAGGGGAAGAATGGGGGTGAGCTGGTATCGACTTTAGTGGGAGCAAAATCCAAGACTCAAGTGAAGCGGGTCACGTGGAATATACAGGAGCCTGAGGGGCCTCAGCCAGAAAAATCTGCAAGCAGTGAGTGTTACCACTAAATAGTTTCACATCAGTTTGGTTCCCTGTTCTCATTATATCAGTAAAACAAATGTGTGTAATGTAAAGAAGTGATTTATTGAAACTGATTTGAGTTTCTTCTCACACATTTTATTATTTAAATTTTTGGATGAGCAGAGATCAAAAATGTGTTTTGCATCTGGGTCTTAGCAAAATGTGTTTTTTTTCTAACACAGAGCTGGCTCTTTATAAGTTGAAGCTGAAGCAGGAGGGACTTCGCAGACCCTCTTTAGCAGTCCAGGCATCCAGTCAGGTAGGATTGAGCTACTTGTCACTGCACATGTTTTCCTTAGAAATGCATCAAGCATGTAATGTCAATATTGTCAAGAGGGTGGCAGTGTTGATCCAGAATGAGCAAGTCAGAGGAAAGTCACGTGGTAGAAACTAAAACCGATACTGAAGCATTTTCAGGCTAAACGAAAGTGAAACTTTGTCTTCACTATAAATGTAGTCACTAATTCCAAGTCCTGGTCATCATATCTTCATTGTCTTCATTTTAAGATCCTAACACTAGTGATTTGGACCTATTTGTATATATCATTACATGTATCTATGATAAATAATGTATACATATGTGTATTATGCATATGCATATATTATATATACTACACACTTTATATTCACTGCATAAAAGCAAATACTATTACATTATAGTATTTGACCACAAATAGTATCATATTTACATGTGCAATTTAATTATAGATCACTGTACATTTTGATTTCATTGTAAATTTACAACCATGATTGCACAACAGCTAAATTACTATTAAATTAGCTTCAATGTTTTTTTTGTTGTCTTTTGCGATAATGAATGGACTATCTTTCGGTTTCGGATTGTCAACTTTCACAGGACATCACTGGAGCTATTGGTGACACCCCCAAGAAGGTTGCTGCTGTTGTTCCGCTCAGTACATCCTCTAAATCTGATGGCCTACTTCCTGGGGAGTTATCAACTACTGGACAAGGAGAGGGCGAGGAAGGGGATTTGTCGAGGAAAGACAAGGTGATTATGGCATTTAAATGTTTTGGCTTCAAAATTACTGTGTGGGGTTGTCACACCACCCTTTAGTATAGAATACATATTTAATTCTAACTCCTACCTTCTTTTTTGCAGTTACTGTGTGTGAAAATTAAATCTTGACATATTTGATGTATTTCTTCTTTCAGCAGTATTTAAAAAAGCTGCATATGCAGGAAAGAGCTGTTGAGGAGGTAAAGTTAGCTATCAAGCCTTTCTATCAGAGGAGAGACATAAACAAGGATGAATACAAGGAGATTCTACGCAAAGCTGTTCAGAAGGTGAGTAAAACTGAAACTGGTATGTTTTTTTTTTTCCTATGAGGCGTGACTGGGGCATTTCTCATCATCTCAGTTTTTTGAAAGTAATTAATCTTGTGTTCCTGGTCACCAGGTGTGCCACAGCAAGAGTGGGGAAATCAACCCGGTGAAAGTGGGAAATCTGGTTAAGGCGTACGTGGACAAATACAAACATGCTAGGAAACATAAAAAAGGAGAGGAATCAGGGAAGGTGCAGGAGGTACAGACTGAGGCAATGAAATCCTCTGACAGTCCATGAGGAGGCAGGAACTACAGGCAAGGACAGACACACCCACATTAAACTCTTGTTCATATGCTATTCTGTGTTTTACTTTTTGTCCGACCACTGGGCGTCCTCTCAAACTCATATATCCAGTGTAAATGGTAAACTAAGATTTGCTTACAGTTTCAAGATAGAACATTTTCTATAATGTCAAGCTTTCTATCTTAATAGTATTTTGAGGACAAACTTTCTCCATTCATGACTTGAACTGCACCTATTGGTGTCTTTTGCTTCGACTGTCACTCTTTGTTTAGTACAGCTCAGAACCATAATGGGAGACTTTGAGGCTATGCCTTAAAGAGGCAAAACTCAATCAGGTAGCTTTCTCTACGGGCATATAACTGGGAGGATGCAGTGTGGTGTGGGCTTTGCGTTTTCTATTTTTTTTCTTTAGTGGGAGGGAAGGGGTATTTATCACTGGCAAAACTCATTTTGTCAGTTAAGAAGTGGTAAAAGTATGCAGAGTATGCATATTTAGAAAGTTTGCCACATTAAGGAAAGACACTGTTATGCAATTTTTGTAGAAAATTTATCCGTACTGAAACAATTTTAGATTTGGTTGTAAATAATATAGATTTGATATATCCACCTGTAAGTTCCTTTCATCTGTGTTGCCTGTTGCGAATGACTGGCATAAATGGTTCCTACTTTAGAGTTGATTGATTTATGTTTTGTATTTGAACGCTTGTGTTTTATGTCTTCGCTAATATCTGTGTATAATGAACTAAATCTAGTCCCATCATACTACAGGTAAATTCAGCCTATTTTCTTAGGCCACTTGTTTTGTTCTTGAAAAATGTCAGCATTATTATTTTTTTCAACCTTGACTGAAATGTAGAAAAGCAGGTTTTAGAGTGGAGTATTTTCTTTTTTTGTGCCAAAAGAGTAAAATTTATGGTAACAGTAAAAAAAAAAGAGCACCATTTCCTTGAATAAGTGAGATTTAATATGTTTGGGTTCTCTGTTTTTAAAGAATGGAGACTACAGTTCCAAAGAAGGTAATATAGATTTTACTTTGGAGTAAGAGGGACTAAAGTATAATCTTCCAGTATCAAAGGCCGAGTTTCAACCCCCATCATCTTGCAAAATTGTTGTCCAGATTTTTCTCACTGTCCAGCCTGGTTTTGTCATGTCCAACATTTTAACTACAAAGTTAAGTTTTTCCTTTTTGTATTAAATGTTTGTTAATATTAAGCTAACTTTACTGGCATCATTTTATAGTTTAGTGAGATAAATCTTTAGGCCATATACGAGGTGTGGCTGATAAATAATGAGACTAATGTCATTCATTTTTAATGAAGAAAACTCTGCAGCTACTCTCTGCATTCTGGTTTTCTGCTGATCAAGGCAGTAAGTCTTCTGTTTGTTTTCCATTTGCTTTTCTTTTTCACTTCTGGAACACACTTGAAACAAGTTCCCTTATGTGCAGACTTGATTTTAGGGAGAGGAAAAAAGTTGCATGGTGCTAGAACAATAGGGAGCGTAGTCAAGTACTGTGGTTCGATTCTCAGCCTGCTTCACTCAGAGCGCCGAGTGTGATGTTATGTTGTCTTGATTATCGATCAAACCATTTTCTTACAACTGTGGCCTCTGTCTTATTCAGGGTTCTCCCAAGTAGCCGGCGACAGGCGATTTTCTCCGGCTAGTCCTAGGGCTGGTCCGCAATTTCTGTGCTCCGGATATTCGGGTCCAATTAATGACGAATATCTGAATATTCGCCTTGTGAGGCAGTGGCGGGAGGGGGTGACGGACGGAAAATTGAGTATTTTGCGGACTCTAGTAAAGTCGTCCGTATATCTGGAGCACAGAAATTGTCAGACCAGCCCTAGGTAGCCGGCGTCAACGAGGTGACTACCCGGAGAAAATCGCCGGTCGCCGGCTACTTGGGAGAACCCTGGTCTTATTACCCTTTCTTACACAGTTTCTCAAACCTGTTTGTAATTCTCACATATTGATTGGAAAATGAATCAAAGCATACGTTTTCTTCATTAAAACTGACTTACAGCATTAGTGTGCATGTTACAAGCCACAACATTCTCCAATGGAGGTATAATAGAAGTAAACACATGCCTTTAGTTCAGAACAGTGAAAGTGTCTTCTGTAGTAATTACAGCCTCATTATAACTGCGTTGACATTGTGTCTTTAACTAAACCTTACTCTTAATGATATTCTTTACTACTCTACATTGCTTTCTCTAACAAAAATATTGAAAAAACAATTCCTGCTTTTTCACCATTTTGTTGTGAGCGGCTTTGTTTGCCTACGTTAAAGACGGATTAGTTTGGTGGTTGGACTTCCCTTGTACTTTGTCAAGGACTTGGAATGGAAGAATCTGAAAAATAGGTGCTCATGTTATCTGAATGTATGTGAATGTGTTTTTTTCTGTATTTACTTGATCAAACAGGCCAGGTGTTTCGAAGAGGGAACACAAACAATAAATCACTGATAATAATTCGGGGTTTGTCTCCGTTTAATTCACGTACATGCTCACATTCTGTCCTGTTTTCATATTTTCATTTTAAGGCTTTGGGGCTTTAAGTGGTAACATCTGAACATGTACTATGAGAATTTAGAATAGAATAGAATAGAAGTACTTTATTAATCCCAGGTCTGGGAAATTATTTTGTCACAGCAAAGACATATAACATTAAACAGAAGACATAAAAGCAATAGAAATATAAAGTGCACAGAGTGGAGCGTGCAAAAATGACACATTTTGCAATATAATAATAATGATGTGCAAAAATATAGTTAAAATTAATGCAAGAACAGCAGTGCAAATTGAACAGACTAGGGGCTACTGAGCAGAAGGAGTGTTTAAGTTTAGTTTAATGATGGTTGGTGCTACGTGCATTTTTATTCAGCCTTGGATGACTTTATTTGCTTTGGTTTCATATTTCAGACTGAGCCACAAGACTGAAAACAGCCTCTTGGTGTGTAATCATATTTTCTTTTCAGGGACAATGTTTTAATAAAAAAACAAATCTTTGTATACGTTTCTTTTTGGGTTATCAAGGACAAGGGAGTATTACTGGGAGTCAGCATGGAGAAATTTGTAAACCTTAATATCGTCATTTGGCTTTAAACCAATTGTAGACAGTGGTGGTAAGTGAAGGAGTAAATTTACTCTATACTATTATACTATTTTTTAGGTATTTGAACTTTGAGTATTCACATTTCATGCAACTTTACACTTCCACTCCACTGAATGTCAGAGGGCAGTATTCTATTTTCTACTATACTACATTTATTTACTTGTAAGATGAAGGTTTTGCATCATGAATAATACATAAAGCTTTTGAATTGAAACACATCTCTAAAATTCTCACATATTATCCAATATCTCACAAAAAAACAAATGCTAGAGGAAAAAGTCCTAAAACTGAAAACTGATTTGTGTATCAAAACTTTCTTTTTTCTTTTTTTCCCTTTCCCATAAATCATATGATGACCCCCTCAGAATTATCTGGTGTCCCTATATATAAAACTCTATATAAAGTAGTTCAAACTTGCTCCACCTCCATCAGATACAAACAGGAACATGCTTCTTATACACTGACACCTCAGTAGTATTAATCTAACAATGTCATATATGTTTAAACTACATTTTGCTGCTATTACTTCTGTATTTCTGTAATATGTAAGTAGGATTTTTCATGCAGGACTTATATTGAAATATTTTCACACTGTTGTATCCACCACTCATTGTAGATTATACCATGAAATTGATCTATTATAGAATCTCTGTATAAAACTTCCCAGCATTAATGAGACATTTGAGCACAGTGAATGAAGACACAGTCATCTAAATAATGCCAGTTATGTTTATTCAGTATTAAACGTGCAAGGCGACCAGCAGAGTAGAAAAAAGTGTAAAACAATATTTACTACACACATATAGCCTGTGACTGTATGACACATTTGAATAAAAAACTTTATAAATATACAAATATGTGATCAATAAGCCAAAACTTAACATGTTAGAACGGATTTATCGTCATGTTACACATCATTTGGTTAATACATACAGATCATTATATTAACTGAACCGTACATTATATTAGAAATAATTTGGCATTTACAATAATTGTATAAAAGTTTGTTCTAAGGCAATCTTCCTTCTTTAAGTTTAGTAATGTAACAGTTTGATAGTACAGGAGCCCATTTGCACCTATGTAGTGATAGAATTGTCAGTTTTATGACTGTGAAAAGGGGATAATGAAAAGCAGGAGGGTGGAGTTATATAAGTCTGTACATCCCTGCTTTAACTACAGTAATACATTCAGCATATCACTGGATTGTCTTTTTTTTTCTGGCAGTTTTGGAGTAGAGCAGGATGTGGTACAACACCCTGTAGGTAGTTGTAATAGTTCCCATTAGTGGCTGGTGGGAGATCAGATTTGACCAAGGAAGGAGGTTTCCACAGCCTGCAGTGGCTCTACAGTTGTGGGCAGAGGAAATAAAGAGTTGATGAGATCTAAGAAGCTGTTGTGTGAGATCTGTAGGCTGACGTTGGTGCTGTGAAGGGATGAAGCCCCCTCCATCTGGGCCATCTCGTGAAAATGTCGGCAGATTAACGGAACCACCTGCAGGAGGGAAAAAAGGGAGATTTTACAAAACTTGAGAACTGCAGAACAGACAGGAGCTCAAATAGTGTATTTCTCTTTAAGGTGAAGCATAGAAAAAGCAGGCTTTAGCATTACCTTCACTGCAATAAGCTTCTTCTCCAACGGTTTTCCATCAGGAAACTTCTCTCCGAAGCACATGTTGATGGTGTAGTTCGGAGAGCCACCGTTGTTCTCCTTAAACTCTCGAAGCTCTGAAACAGATTCCAATGAAACCATTTGTTTCAGTGTAAACTTCAAATAAAAAGTAGCAGTTACAAGTGGTAGATTTGTTCGCATTAACAAACAAGAGATCCACACATACCATTAGCATACTTCTCAAAGCTGAGCAGCTCCACCATGGTGTTTTGGGGGAGCTTTGTTGGGTTTGGATGAGCCTTGCTGGGGTCACTGTTGCTTGCAAACACATGGCATCTGTCCTGCCTCCAGGCATAGATACCAGTGTCTCGTACCTCCAGGAGTAGACCTCTCTGGATGCTGTTCAGTATGCGGTTGGTGTAATCAATCTGGTGTAAAGAAAAGATGTGATTAGACGAATTCTCACACGAAACAAGCTCTGTCACATGTACAGCGGATATCGTGTATAAAATTAAGCGCAATTTAAAAAAAAAAGTTTTTGCATAATACACTACAAGCCGGGCCATTTTAAGTTGCAGGAGGCACATGACCCCATAGAATTATTTTGCCATCTGACTTCCTTGCAGCACCATGGATTAATCATTGATTCACTGATATTTCAGAGCCACAATAGGGGTCATAAATTCTAACTTGCGCAAACCTCAGTCAGATAAAGGATCAGTGAGTCAGGGAGATTGCTACTAGGGGATGGAAGAAAGGGATGACAAGTTCCTGCTAATGTCTGCTGCTGCTGTAGTGGCCTGGTAGCTCCCGCTGCACAAGTTAACGAGTGAGATACATTTTGCCTACTGTCTGTAATTAATTTCTACATATCTAGTTGAAAGCCTTTTAAGTTTTGAAAGATGCTCTTGCAGTAACACAGAACCTGTGAATTCCTGGTTATAAAAGTTCTTTGTAGTGGAGCAGATTCTAAAATTTTTTACAGCTAAAGTGCTCACAATACCATATCACCTGGTGATATAAGCATTTCTAGACTGGGATATATCCCATCCATTACACAAGGACAGTGTCATGTGTTTTGTCTTTTGTTGTATCTCTTGCTTTTTCTTACTGGGTGTCAGTAAACGGTGCACTGCAGGAAACATACTGAATTGAGCAGAACTGGCCAAAGCAAGTGAGATGAACTGTTTAAAGATGCTTTGTTAAGTTTTTAATTAATTAAGTCTCATCATATGTGCAGCTTCTGTACTGATATACCTGTTTGTGGTCCAGCAGACCATCAGTGGAAGGGAAACAGATCTGACTGGCGTTGAACTCCGGAGCTTCGTGGTGGTAGTGGAGTTGGAGCCGGGCGGTGCTCAATGTCATCTTTAGCATTTCTCTTTTCCTGTAGTGGATAGAGATCTCCAGGTCATAAATACTTGGCTGCTGAGGTGAAGTGATGACCGGGGTAGGATTTGCTGTAAAGAAAGTTACAATAATCTGTAAAAGATCACTTCCTCCAAGATGCAAATATTTTCCAAATGGAGCATTCCATTTCAGGAAAGCTAATTTGCCTGAACATACCCTCGTAGTAGATTGGCTGGACTGGTAAAAGCTGTGGGTGGTTCCCAGCTGCAGCTGGATAGTTTTCAAGGACTACTGGATTGTGTGGGGCATAGTTCTCTGCCCACGGTTGCTCCTCTGTTTTGCAATAAAAGTCAGATCAAATTACACTCTACCCTTTTTATGGACCACATATGACTATAAACAAATAAAGAGGATCATATTAGCTTCTGTGACTACACAATATGTATACACACTGTACCTGCTGGATGGCTGCCGAGATCCAGGGCCTTGAAGTTGTTAAGAAGATTGGACTGTTTTGAGAAAAAACACATTTCAGGATTAAACACGTGTTGAAGGGCAGCAAACATCACAAAAACAATCTTTGTCATATTATACCAATTAAAAGAAGTGAAAGTGTGCTCTAGGCAATGCTGCACCTCATTTCCTGAGGGGAAGTACTCTGTGGGAGCGAAGATGTCTGGAATCATGTCAGAATCCTCCTGAGAGTTCTGGGTTGGCAGACCTTCATAGTTATCTGTAGATAAAGAAGCAGAGCAACATTATTTTGCATTCAAACCCAAAATGGGTCCACACTGGAAGCCCTGTATTAAGTGACAAGTATCTTACACTCAGTGTTGATGATCTCATAGATTTTATGAGGGTCGTCAGAATTCTTGGAATTATCTTGTACCATCTTGAAGCGCACAGAAAGGTTGTTCAGGGCACAACGAAAGTTGGTTTTCCACCTCGCCTTGTCAGTGGGGAACTCGTTAATTTTTCCACTCGCCACTGCCCAGGCCTGTGAAGCAAATACACACAAGTTTAATCATAATGACAGCTACTGTATTAGCCAAAAACGAAAATTCAACACATTTAAGTAACTGCATTTTGTAAGACATTCGTTTTGTCCTAATTATAGATGGAACCATCAGTTTTTACTCCACTAAATGTTCCCAACATCAGAAGTTCCTCATACTTTACTGACTTTAACCATCTGAACGCCCAAATCCGCCAGCATTTCAGCAGAGACAGAAAAAAAGAAACTGTAAAAGCAAAAAAAGAATTTGATTTTCAACTTTCTGCCAGTCCTTGAATTGATCAAATGTAATGTGCCATGCTTTTGGGAAAATTCACCAAATCTAAGCTTAAAGTTGTGATATTTTTACTATTTATTCTACACATCTCATTTGAACATTTGCCAAAAATAGATCATTTGTACTAACCAGATTCTAAGCACACTTTGCAATCCATGTACATCATAAGTACTGAAGTATAAAATGTAAGAGGCTGCAAACATGTAGACACTCTGCTGGAATCTGCTGACTCTTAAGTTGAGTGGGAATTCCTTTTTTTACTGGCACTAACTGGCTTATAACTATGACTTGAAAAAAACAAATGTGGATATTGCACCATAATATTAATTACATATTCATTAATCAGTATTGAAATTAATTATATGGGTGCACATTTTTACTTTCCATATGTTCAAACACATAATATTTATATTGGGGAAGATTACAATTTTTTCTGCTGTTGCCTCCACTGTTCTCTTGAAAAAAAAATGCATTTCTTTCTTTTCTCTTTTTTCTATTTACAAAGCGGTATTGCCACAGGGAAGTGGAAATGTCACCACTAGAATTGGAATGCTATAATTGCCTCAAACACCACCTGGCACCTGCAAAACATCAGCAGACTGGCAATAATAAAAAAAAGGAGTATTTGTCCCTTTCCCCTTTGTAAATTAATAACTAGGATTTCAGTACAAATGTCAACATAGCCATCAACAGTTTATCTCGCCACACTGGTGCTGCAGTGACAAGATCAGCTGGCCATTTAACTTACCCGGAATATTTTACTGTCCTCATCATTGCAGTCCTTCCTGGAATTGTGCTTCCATGGCACTCTGAACTTGTATGGACCCACAAAGCACAGGCCAGTGTATTGGCCCGTCTCCACTTGCTCTATGAGCCAGCTGGCAAACTGAGGCTTGGGAGGGCTGCAGGAAAACACAGATAGATCAGGGTTGGTCTTTAATGAAACACTTCACAGGAGGAGACAGGGGAAATGGAGACAAGCAGCTTAACCACATATAAACACAAAAAACTGTGGTGAAAAGCTACAGCTCCGTGAGCACGCAGAAACAGAATCATGTTCTGGCTAAGCAGTAATCCTCAACATGCACACTTTAGTGGACTTTTTCAATGCATTAGAGAAAACTAGCTACATAGTTCTTATTCACAATACACCCCTGACAAAACAAAGTAGCATTACAATGATCTATTCAATGTACAAGGAGGAAAAAGCAAGAACAGGATGTGTTTCTTCCTACCTCTGCATCTCACAGTCTTGATTTTACTCTCGGCAGTGCAGCTGATCTGGTCTCTTGGTGCACTCTGGCTGCATTTATAGAAGCCTCACCGCACGGTGACATCATGTGAGACTTGGATTTCTCCTCCTCGGTGGGAGGGTGCAGCTGCTTGTAGCGCAGCAGGGTGAGTTTGATTCACCAACAAGCAAAACTTGGCATGCTGACACGCAGCATTAAACAGGCATTTGTGCTGCTCATGGTTGATAAATCCAAGACACCCTCTGCAGGCCGGATGCAGAGGGAGTGTTGTTGGAGCAGTGGAATTTTCTGTGTTCGGGAAATAATAGAGAGAAACTGAAAGTCGTTTTTGCTGATAGTATTTCATCTCTTTCATTGCATCACCATCCGCATTTCATCATCTAGTATTCAGGGTTCAGGGAAGGATTTTATCAATATGTTTATTAATATATCAAATACTCAAACGGATTTAGAGGATTTCTCTAAACTTAACTGTGTTTTTCTAGAGTGATGCCAAGCCTACTGTATATTTCTGCATTCTTAAAAACCGGTTCTACAATGTCAGAGTCATAATATGCGGTGGTGAATCATGTCTATGAAATAAAATGTTCTACCGGGTGTTTAAAATATTGTGCACCCATAAAAACAACAGAGCTTGTTACACAATATAGACACAATACAGCAAAATGAGCAGATACTGATTACTTCGGCTTACACTACATACAGTGTGATGCAAGGGACTTGTAATTGATGCTTGTGAGTATAGAGAGGCAACTATAGATATGTTGTGACAAAGTAAGGTTGGTTCTCGGTTACATCACGTCATGCCATTGTATTTTTTACCCCACATATAGCCCACTGATGATTTTTTAAGTTCTTTTCAGCTCAGGTGTCATTTCTCTGGGTAGAAATTGATCCACCTGTTCTGACATGATGTACTTTTACAGAGAGAGGTGTTCTCTAAAATAGCGTCACATGAAACCACCCAGTTCCCATGAATTTAGACAAATAATTGCACCGGTTGATGCCCCGTGATGTGAGTTAAATTCAAGTGTATTCATGTGTTTTCCGGGACTTCCATTGTCAGGGTCATGCAGGTGTGGACTGAGAGATAATATTTATAACCAGACAGTTAGTGAGAGTGCTGTGGGGATGTCTCCGTGACTTATATTTCAGTCTACATCACTGAAAAACCACCACATGGTTCTTCTACTTGAAGCCAAACAAAGCAGCATTACCTCTTTCTACCGTCAACATTTCATAACTTCTGTAAGACGGAAGGAACAACTGTAAAATGTTTTCTTCTTCTCCCCCTTTAGGGTCTTATTCAGCCTTTTACCCAGAGCACAAAAGGTCAGATTTTCTGAGTTGCATTTGTTTGCATGCTGAAGTTCACTGAGCCTACTTCTCTTTGCATGCTCTACAAAGTGCGTCTGACCACTTCCTGACCAGACTGTTAGTTATTATCCGATTCACTGTAAGGCACATTAGTGTCTCGCAGTTTGTGGAATATGGCTCACACACGCATAGCCCAGCGTATGTCTCAGGAATAGGGAAGCGATACATGCTCTGACGGGTCACTTCCCTTTTCCTGCAGTCCTCGTGGACGGCCCCTGTAGAAAAAAACTAAAGGCAGCCACAGAGGAAGCCTCTAGCCTTGTTCCTGGGAGACCACATAGAAGGTTCACATCCTATTTCACTGTGCTTTTCAGAATGCAGCGGCAATATTAGTAGCGTCAAGTTGTCTCTGATGTATTATGTAGTAGAAGATTCCTACATGTGACAGATTCAAGTCTTCTTTTGTAACGACACAGAGTACAAGATGGATGACACGCCTTGAACTTTGCAAAACAAACATAGGAAAATGAGTCCTTGGAAAACGAAGTTGCACTGATCAGGCGTAATGTTTTTGAAGGGGATTTTTACAGGGAATCCTAGCTTCATTCTTCCTCCTCATTCATCTCTCTCTCTTTATCTTGCTATTTATTTTAGCTTACTTTCTTTTTAGCCCAGAGAAACGCACTGTTCATCTTACTCTCATACATGTGCCTCAAATGGAAAAAAAAAAATCACAAATGACAGTTGTTGTGGCACCTGAGTTTCAGTGAACCTGCCACCTTCCGATAAACAGACACACCCTTACCGGAGAGTAAGGTTCATGTTTATATTGGTATCTAGAGTGGGTGTGTTTGTATTGCAGATTTGTTTGATCAGCCGCAGGCTTCATGGGTTTTAAAGACTGTCCATGACTCATTCTTGATTAACTGATAAAACTATTTTCTGTAAACAAGTGCCAGAAATAGTACAATCAAAAATACGATGATCTCTGAAAAAAGCATTTTCCTGTGGAGTTTGGCAACAAGTTGCTTCAGTCTGCAGTTTCACAATGTCTGGCTTAATCAGTGCTGTGTTCAGAAGTGACTCTATCTCTTACTCAAAAAATAAATTTAAAAAAATGATCTGCAAGTTCCAACAAGTGCTCACCTGAAAATGAAAACATTTGTCTTTGAAACGATAACAAAACCCCTGACAGAATGAGTTAATGCGTAATTTTCCATGGTAACTGTAACATGAGAACACAACAATGCAGCATAAAGTTTGCTTTCATCAAGACTTCCTCAACAGCACTGGTTATCACATTACATTCAGATGTAGCATGAGGGTGGGTGCCCTTATAAGATATTATCAACAGCTGAATAAAATGGTTTGACTTTACGCCCCCTGCTGTTGATAAAGATAAACCAGGCAGGGAGAGGAGGAGAGAGGAGAGAAGGGGAAAACCCAAGAAGATGAGAGGGGATTGCCATACAAAGCACTGCCACTCAGAGAAGCGTGAAAATATGGCAATGCATCTCTACTGTACTGCACAATTGAATTATATTACACAGGGAACTCACACTGAGAGAGAAAATTGACTCTCTGTTGCAGCATCCACTATCCAAATGTGTGTTCTTCACACCTCAGCTGGGATAAAGGAGAAGGAGAGCGCTGTTTCTTAGTCATGAACTGAATAAATGTGACATGTAGCTATTTATTCAGGTGTGAAGAAAAGTGGTTTTAAAGCATCTTGTCAAAACAAAACTTGGGGGGAATAACAGAGCTGGTATTCTTCCCCTGGCATCTGTGGGCACATTTAAAATACTCATGTGAGGTGTGTGATTGGAAGGGTGGAAAGTGAGCTTGATTTTACCTTGTATTTTATATACTCTGTGATTATTTAGGACTGTCAACATAACTGTAATACACGTTGGTGAAGATGTGATTCAAAGTTGGTGTGATTAGTTAAATATTGGCGTGCTTGAATGAACATCTGAAGACTGGATCAGAATCTTAATCAGTTTTACTGTCAAGTAGGTTTTTACATGCAAGGAATTTGACTTGATTACACTAACAAGTAGAATTTTTTTTAACAAAGATAAAAGATTAAAAAAGCAAACAAATGTTACAAGCTAAATAAACAGCAAGAGTAGCAACTCTGAGGTATTATACAAATAATGTACTTTAATAATAATTAAAGGAATAGAAATATTTGCAATGTGCATTAATGTCCAAATTATACACCCAAGATTACACAATATGTATAAACAACTTAAAGCTTTGGGGGCAGTGGTGGCCTAGTGGTTTGTGAAGTGAACTTGTAACCGGTGAGTCGCCGGTTCGAGTCCCTGGACTGGCAAGAGGTTGAGGTGGGGAACGTGAGAGCGACCGCTTGTCCCAGTCAACACCACTGTGGGCCCTTGAGCAAGGCCCTTAACCCCTGACTGCTCCCTGGGCGCTGCACCGTGGCAGCCCACTGCTCCTAGTATGTATAGTTAAGGTTAACTATGAATAGGATGGGTCAATGCAGAGAAGGAATTTCCCCAAGGGGATCAATAAAGGTTAGATTATTATTATTAATACCTGCCTTAGAATTCGATCAAATGAATAAATCTACTTGGTACACAGGTGAATTTCATCCATGAGTCATCGTGTGTTTTAGTGCACATAAAGACATGGAGTATATTGTTGGAAGTACTAACGTAAATAGGAATGTTCAGTAGATTTTCATGATTTTTTCTATCAGTTATTCATTAAGCTTTACTCAGCCATACTTTAATTCTCATAGTTTCTATTTTCTTAATGTCAGACACTGAATACTTGTGCCTATTCAGAAAGCACTGGTGGGCTGTGAGAACACTGTGATGGAAATAAGTC